>JWZX01003119.1:0-46254 GCA_001275005.1 Chrysochromulina tobinii | reverse complement strand
GATGGTGGGGGGTGCGACGGCGGTAGAGGCGAAGGCGGGCGAGCGGGCGGCGGCGGCGGCGACGGCGGGGGCGGCGACGGCGGTGGGGGAGTCGAAGGTGGAGGCGGCGGAGGCGACATTGGCGGGAGCGAAGGTGGCGACGGCGACGGAGGCGGGGGAGGTGAAGGCTCGGGTGACAGAGGCGACGGAGGGGGTGGCGACGGCGGAGGCGGCAGTGGCGGCGGCGGTGGCGGCGGAGGTGGCGGGGGAGAAGGCGGTGGGCTCCGCGGTGGAGGAGAGGCTGGCGGCGCCCCGGGTGGTGGACGCGGAGGGGGGAGATCTGGAGGAGGGAGATCTGGAGGGGGGCGATCTGGAGGAGGGAGATCGTGGGAGGGGGGCGATCTGGCGTTGGCGGCGGCGGCCGTGAAGGCTCTGGAGGAGGGAGATCTGGAGGAGGAGGAGCCTCAGGGCTGGGCGGCGGCACCGAAGGTGGCGGCGACGCCGGCGGCAACGATGGCGGGAGGGCAGGTGGCATCGGAGGCGGAGAGGGCGGAGGTGGAGAAGGCGGAGAGGGCGGAGAGGGCGGAGAGGGCGGTGAGGGCGGTGAGGGAGGCGGAGAGGGCGGAGAGGGCGGAGGCGACATCGTGACCGACATTCCCGCTGGCACTGCAGCAGAGGGATCGATGGCAACCTGAGCTTGGACGCTGACGCTCATGCTCAACGTCGAACCAGGGCACGATACAATAGCAAGAGCCGCAATCGTCTCGTTGAGCAACACCAAGAGAGCGTGAGTAGCAGCCATGCCGCCGATTGCAGGTGTGGGCGAGGCGATGACGATTCTCACGGCCTCTGTACAAGCCTGGAATGACCCCTGCAGCTCACGGCGACGAGATTGAACGACGTCGAAATCAAAGTGCTCGTGATCGAGGATGCGAAGCCGCGCTCCCGAGGGAAGCACCCCGCTGAGCTGGCGACGTCCAGAGCCCGTCGGCGCTGAAGGTGCTCCATACATCCCAGGAGAGTAGACGTAGTACGGGCCAGTCGACGGCAGTGGCAGCGGCGGAGTACGTGGGTTGTTCGTCGCTGCTGGCGGCGGTAGGGCCGGCAGGGAGGGCGATCCCTGCGTGGATTTAGCCGTTCCCCATGGCATCGAAGGCGTCGGGGGTCGCGGGGCGAAGGGAAGTCGGGTCACACATCCCGAAATCGCCTCTTCGGGCATAATTAATCAGAAATAAAGACACCAAAAGTGCAGCGGTTCCTCGAGGCTTTCCACTCCTCTACAGAATGGCTCAAATTTGAAATCTTTACGTTCGCCAGGAGAGTTCCCGCGACAAGAAAGCAAATGCCGCCCAAGCGCGGCCGCGAGGCTACCGTGGCCGAGGACGCGACGGTGCAGCTGCGCCGACACAAGAGCGCCACGGAGGAGGCCTTTGCCGAGCTCGTCTGCCCCATCACCTTCTCGCTGCCCGTCGACCCCGTCACGGCGGAGGACGGCAAGGTGTACGAGCGCTCGGCCATCGAGGAGTGGCTCAAGCAGCAGCACAAGAGCCCGGTGACGAACTTGGCGATGGGCACGAGGCTGCAGCCGGCGCTGCAGGTCAAGAACATGATCCGCACGATGGTCACCTCGGGCGCTCTCACGGGCGACAAGGTGGACGCGTGGAAGCTGAAGCTGGAGGAGGAGGGGGAGGTGGCGGAGATGCTGCGTGATGCCGAGGCTGGTCATGGCGTGGCGATGTTCATACTGGGAGTTTGGTACAAGCATGGTCAGAAGGGCCTCGCAAAGGACAAGGCCAAGACTTTCGAGTGGTACAAGAAGAGCCACGAGGCTGGGGATGCAAGTGGGACTGGCTGCCTTGGCGAGTGCTACTTGCATGGTGATGGCGTGCCAAAGTGCCCCATGCGTGCCAATACGCTGCTGATGGACGCCGCCGGACGCGGCAGTGAATACGCGTGCTACATCCTGGGGCGCGCATACGCTGATGGCGACTGGGGCTTCCCGAAGGACGAGACGATGGCGCGCCGCTACTACTCGATGGTGGCGAGCGCCTCGCTCGTTGATCTCACCGACGACGCAAAGGAGGAAGCAGCCACATGGCTGCGTGCGCATCCAGCAGCTTGACTCGGCATTGGCACGTCTGGGTTCATCGTTGGGTGTCTCATCAGTGGCTGAGCTTCCTCATCTACAAACATGCTGAGCTCGACGCTCGGGCTCGCGCGCGAAAGAGGCATGTGCGCCTGAGAACACAAGGTGGTCTTGTGTTCAGTCCACTCGTAAGGGTCCACATTCACACTTTCCAGTTATTCACGCTTGGAAGTTTTGTACTTCATAGATCCTGAGAAAACTGTTCAATGTACGAGAAATTCCCGGGACTCGCCAACCGTGCTCGCTGTGCCTGGTGTCGGCACTCCTGCTGCTGGCTCCTGTTGCACGCTCCTCGATTGCCGCTGCTCAATCGCCCTGGCTGACACTCGTGCGCAGGGGCTGCGGAAGCAGCGTTCCCGCCAAAGCGGCACCGTTGTCCTCTCCGGGTGATGAGAGGCCCGTCGTCTCCTCCAGCAGCTCCTTCAGGAAGACCAAGCGTCAGACGACCACCACATTTTCGTACGAGCGCAGCCAGAAGACGCTCGACGACAAGGTGATCGAGGGCTTGCTGGAACGTCAAGGTTCGCGCGGGCGCCGCGCGGGCGTCGTGGGCGAGAATACGTCCGCCATGGTGAGCCGCCAGTCGACGCGCGTGCTCATGGACACAGCGTCCCAGGGCGCCAAGGACCCAGCCACACGCGCGATGCTCCGCAAAGCGATCGACGGCTGCATCCTGTTCAACGAGATGTCCGAGAGCCAGCGAGATCTCACCATCGACGTGATGGTGGCCGTCCAGACGACGCGCGATGAGGTCGTCATCCAGCAAGGCGAGATGCTCTCCGGCGGCGCGACCGACAACTTTTACGTCGTGGACAGTGGCACCTTCCACATCTTCCGCGACATGCGCGCCAACAACCACGCGGTTGGCTGGAAACCTCCCGCCATCTCCGACGCAATCTCCGAGAGCCTCGCATCGAAGATGAATCTACGCCCCGAGGCTGTGAATGTGAAGACGGTGGTCTCGCGCTTCTCGTCGTGGGAGGACTCGGAGCATGTGAAGCTCGTCCAGATGCGTGAGCGGGGCGACGCGTTCGGCGAGCTCGGGCTCATGTATGCTGTGAATGTGAAGACGGCTGATGGCGGCTGATGGAGGCTGATGGAGGCTGATGGCGGCTGATGGCGGCTGATGGTGGTGGCTGATGGCGGCTGATTGTGGCTGATTGCGGCTGATGGTGGCTGATGGCGGCTGATTGCGGCTGATGGTGGCTGATGGTGGCTGATGGTGGCTGATGGCGGCTGATGGCGGCTGATGACCTCTGATCGCCTCTCGGATTGCCTCTCGGATTTGCCGTGGATAGCCTCTCTGATGGCGGCTGATTGCGGCTGATTGCGGCTGATTGCGGCTGATGACCTCTGATGACCTCGGATTGCCTCTCGGATTTGCCGTGGATGGCCTCTCTGATGGCGTTCGTGATGAACTCCGTCATCAGGTACAATCAGCCGCGCCAGGCATCAGTTGTGTGTTCGTCGGACACGGCGAAGCTATGGGCGCTCCCTCGCAAGGTGTGCATCTCGCGCGACCTCGCTGATGACCTCGCTGATGACCTCGGATGGCCTCGGAGATGACCTCTGATGACCTCGGAGGATGACCTCATATGACCTCGGAGGATGACCTCATATGACCTCCGATGGCCTCTGATGACCTCCGATGACCTCTGATTGCCTCCCTCGTCAGGTGTACCGCGAGATCTCGATCACCGACGCGATGGATACGCGCAATGCCATAAGCCGCGCCCTCAAGGCCATCAGCATCCTCAAGGGGCTCGAGCAGGCGAGATTCGACCAGATTGCCACTGATTGCCACTGATTGCCACTGATTGCCACTGATTGCCACTGATTGCCACTGATTGACTGTACGCAGGCGAGATTCGACCAGATTGCGGACGCCTTCGTCGAGATGCACTTCGAGGCAGGCCAAAAGGTGATCTCGCACGGCGAGATCGGATCTGCCCTCAACAGTACCCTGCATGCAAGTGCTCACCACGGCGCCCTTCCCCCACAGGTGGTCTCGCACGGCGAGATCGGAGCTGCCCTCTACATTATCCTCAAGGGCTCCATCAACCAGGTACGCTGACGAAACCATATGTTTGATCCCATATTAGGCAGCTACGCTGATGAATCCACGGCGAGCTGAACGGGCGCCGAGCTGAGCTGATGAACCATATGTTTGTTCCCATATTTGGCAGGTCCTCCCCGACGGCGTTGTGATGGGCACCTTGCAGCGCTGCGACTACTTCGGCATGCGCTCGCTCTTAAGTGACGAACCCCGCGCGTACGACGTGCTCGCGACGACGCCCGTTGTGCTCGCCAAGATTGAGCGCAAGACGTTAATTGAGATCACCGGCCCGCTGACCGAGTTGGTGGAGATGTCCTTTACGCGCGAGGTGCTCACCACGGCGCGAGCGCAACGTGCCGCTCCTGTGCCCCCCGCATGCGAGCGCTCACCACGGCGCGCCCACTTCCCCACACAGGTGCTGAGCAACGTACCGCTCCTGTCCCATCTGAGCGAGCATGAACGGGAGGCGATTTTGGAGGAGTGCACCCACCGCGAGTACCAGCCGGGCGAGGTGAGTGCCCTTGATGGCCTCTGAGCAAATTTGAGTTATGTTGCCATTGGCACTGATGGCACTGATGGCACTGATGGCACTGTGATAGTCACAGCCTCGCATGGCCCTGTGATTGTGACTGTAACGAAACTCGAAAGCCCTGCACAGCCTCGCATGGCCCTGTGATTGCCGCTGTAACGAAACTCGAAAGCCCTGCACAGCCTCGCATGGCCCTGTGATTGTGACTGTAACGAAACTCGACGGCTGCTGTAACGAAACTCGACGGCCCTCCTCCGGATCCCAGGTGATCATCCGTCAGAACGAGCCGGGGCACAGCTTCTTCATTGTCAAGGAGGGCGAGGTCCAGTGTTTCGTCAACCAGAAGCATGTCAAGACCTATGGTCCGTCGGAGTACTTTGGTGAGGGTCTGATTGCGTCTGATTGCGTCTGATTGCCATCGGAGTACTTTGGTGAGCGCGCGCGAACGGCTCCGTGACGAACCCTGCGTGACTGATGGCGTCTGTTGGCGTCTGATGGCGCCTGTGTGCTGTGTGCGCCTGATGATTGATTGCCTCCATCATCAGGGGAGCGCGCGCTGCTCCGTGACGAACCCCGCGCCGCCGACTGCATCGCTCTGGGCCGCGTCACGGCCATCCTGCTCGAGCGCGAAGAGTTCGTCAAGCTCCTCGGCCCTCTGCAGCTGCAGCTCGACTACAAGATCATGAAGGACACGCTCAGGACGGCGCCCCTCTTTCGGTAATTGCCCTTGATTGGCCTGATGGCTCGATTACAAGTTCCATGAAGGGCGCGCTCAGGACGGCGCCCCTCATTCGGGACTCCTCCGCTCATCCGAGCGTGCAACGGCCCAGCATGCAAGTGCTCAGGACGGCGCTGTGTCCCCCCACAGGTACCTTTCCTCATCCGAGCGTGAGACGGTGCTCAACGCCTTCCAGTCGGTCGACTTCAGCGAGGGTGATCTCCTCTTTCGGGAGGGCGACCCGGGCGTCTCCTTCATCTTGATCCGCGAGGGCGAGGTGATTGCTATTGAGTGCCTCTAGCGCCGTTGATTGCCTCTGAGTGTCATTGAGTGCCATCTGAGTGCCTCTGAGTGCCTCTGAGTGCCTCTGAGTGCCTCTGAGTGCCTCTGAGTGCCTCTGAGTGCCTCTGAGTGCCTCTGAGTGCCTCTGATGGCCTCTGATGGCCTCTGATGGCCTCTGATGGCCTCTGATGGCCTCTGATGGCCTCTGATGGCCTCTGATGGCCTCTGATGGACTCTGATGGCCTCTGGTGGCCTCTGATGGACTCTGATGGCCTCTGAGCACCTGCGAGTGCCTCCCTAATTAGGTACGCATCTTCCGGGGGGAAGCACAGCTCGCCGAGGCTATGCAAGGACTGGTCACCACCCAGGGTGTGGAGTCCACCGCAATCCTCGTGCAGGACTTTTGCAAGAACCACTTTGAGCTACGCTGCTTCGTGGTCAACGGGCGCATCGAACACCTGATCTATTCCACCTGCGAGCGGGTGGATCCGGACGGCTACCTACGCGACTTTGTAAAGCTCGAGCGATCTGCCGCAATCTCGACCTGGTTCGCGAACGATAGCGTCGCTATGGAGGATGCGGAGCGAAAGGCGAGCCGGCTCGTGCGCCACTGGCTCACGTGGCTACGCTGCCGCAGCGCCGAGCCAACGGTCGCGTTTCGATGCGACCTTCTCATCACGCGCGCCGGGCCGGGCAAGGCTGAGGTGAGGGCCATCTGATTGCCATCTGATTGGGTCTGATTGCACCTGATCGACAAGTAGGTGATTGTGTCTGATTGCGTCTGATTGGGTCTGAGTGCATCTTGTCGACACGGAGTGTACCCTTCATCAGGTCAGGGCCATCTGATTGCGTCTGATTGCGTCCGATTGCGTCTGATTGCGTCAGATTGCATCTGATTGCATCTGATCGACACGGAGTGTCCCCTTCATCAGGTGCACACTCTGGAGCTCACGGAGATGGGGTTCTCGATGCTCGCGTGGCCCGAGGGGCCACACACGGTCTTCAACGCGCTCATTGACTCCTTCTTCGCCGACATCGAGCCCAACGCGGCCGACCAGAGCTTCCTGGCCGCCTCACCGAGTGCCCGGAGCGACGCGCCGCGCACCTTCGGGGGAATCGGCGGGCACGAAAGCAGCCCCGCCAGTGAGGTCTCGCCGATCCCGGAAGGGAAGGGCAAGGGCGGAAAGCCGAAGAAGCGCCATAAGAAGGGCGGCGGCGGCGGCGGCAAGGATGGCGGGAGCGGCAGCGGCGTCGCGGACGGCGGAATGAGCAGCTCGTAAATGATCTTTTATCCCGGGTCCCGGCGCGATGGCAGGTGCGACCGCACGTCCACACCCGGACGGAAACCATACCATGCGTGAGTGTTTTTGTGTTTGGAGTGCGAACGGTGTGAAAAATTTCGTGAGGAAAAACGGGTTCACACGCGGATTGAACCCATGCCGAACTCAATCGACTACATCAAAAAAGGGCGCGGTTGGCGTGGCCGCGGCCGTGGCCGCGGTCGCGGCGGCCGCGCGAGCCACGCCGAGTGGACATCATCGGGTGGCATGGCCGGGAGCGCCGTCTTTGCCGGCGCAGCGGCCAGCTTGGCCGGCGCGGCAGGTGGCAGCATCCCTGCGCAAGTGCCGAGCGAGGAGGCTATCGACGCGTCCCTCACGCTTCCTGAGCTGCGGAACCACGAGGCGGCCATCCTCACGGCGACGCGTGCGGGCGAGGACGCGCTCGCCCGGCTGCAGACGCTCTACAAGAAGGTGCGCGCCAAGATGTACCGCGACCACAAGCTCGCAGTGATCGCTGAGGACAATGCGAAGCTGCAGCAGTTCCAGGGCGGCTGCCCGAAGCCTAAGGAGGCGTCCCTCGCGAGCAAGGAGGAGCTCGACCGGCAGGCCGACTGCCTCCAGAAGGAGTCGAGCATGATCGACAATTCAGATATCGGCCTTCAGATGCGCCGCCACCTCCAGCTGCCGGTGGCGCCGCTGCCAGCGGGCGCGGTGTGCGCGCCCTTCCGGCAGGTGGACATGTCGCAGCTCTCGCTCCGCACGCGCACGTGCCTCGGCCGGGCGGGTGACGCGCGCTGGACCGCGGAGGGTCTCGTCGACGCACCACCAGCGACGATCGACGGCGCTGCGCCGGGGCTCGAAGGTCCAGCGGCGAAGCTCGACGGCGCACGTGCCTTGCCCACGCTGGGCGGTGGTGCCGGGATCGGGGCCTACAATGGCTCGTCATCCGCCTCCCCGTCGGCGAGCGAGTGCGGTCGGCGCTGGGTCGGCACCGCAGAGACCCGTTGCCTCCTCGGCAGCAAGAATCTGGTCTTCTTCGGTAACTCGGTGGTACGTCGCCAGATGTACACCCTGCTCGATCTGCTCGCTGGGCCAGCGGCGCACCGGCAGCTGAACAATTTCACGGACGTCGAGGTGCCCACCTTCAAGGACGCGAACGCGCTCGCGCGCTCGTGGATCTGGGACCAAGACAACATGACCCGCGGCTACCACGCGTCGCAGCTCTTCACAGTTGACCTGACCACCGGCGAGCACCGCTTCTCGATGCCGCACACCGAGCCGATCTGTGGGCTCAAGGACTCGCACTCGGTCTTCAACCCGGGCCGGCTGCATCAGTGGCGCGATCCCGGCGGCGGCGGCGGCTCCGAGCCCATATTAGGCAACTGGCGTAGTACAAAATGGGCCGGGCGGGAGTGGCGCCCCTTAGTCTCCTTCCGGCTGCTCGTGCCGGCGGAGGAGCTGGCCGCGATGCAGATGCAGCACGCAGGCAAGACGGCAATGCAGTGCGGGCTGCGCACGCTCTCCTGGGCGGGCTCCCACCCCGACGGCGTCCTGTACGTGCCTCCGGGCGCCGAAGGCATCGCGGGCGGCGCTGCGCTGCTCGCCAGCACGGCTCCAGGAACGACCGAAAGGCGGCGCCGCCGGCGCGGCGGTGGAGGCGGCGGAGGCGGTGGAGGCGGTGGAGGCGCTGGCGCAACGGCGGCTGAGGGGCTCGGTAGCGGCCTGGCGACCCGCGTGCGCGCGCGCGTCTTACGTGAGCTCGAGGCCTTCTTCTCGACGCCCGAGTGGAAGCAGAAGCTCGGAGAGCCGCGCCATTGGATGGCCAACGTCTCCGTCCACTATGAAGAGGAGCCTGCGGATCGCTACGGGGACGCGGGCGCGGGCAGCGTGGGTAGCGCCCTTAGCGCCCTTGCCGGCGGCCTACGCAGGCGCCGCCGGCAGGTGTTTTCGTCGACGGAGCCCAACGCCTGGCTCTACTTCCCCACTTATCACGGCGAGCGCGAGTCCTTCAACGGCTTCTGCGAGGACAAGGCGTGTGAGTGCACCGGCAAGATCGCCTCCTGCGCTCGCCACCCCGAGTGCCGCGGCAGACACGTGTGCAAGCCGTTTGCGCCTGGCTCGGCGATTTGGGTCGAGGCGGCGCGTGCGTTCCAAGCAGCCCTGGGTGAGAAGAGCAAATTGCTCGGGTACGGCATCAGCCGGCCGAAGCTCACGCCGTTTTACGACGACTGCTGGGCCTTCCGGGGGCGCTGCCAGGGCCATCGTCCGTGCCGCGAGCCCGTTGACCAGGCATGGACGTGCCGCGCGACGGCGATGCTTTGCGTTGGACGCACATGGGCCGATGCGCTCGAGTCCGCCAAAAGTTGGATCCCCACAGGCCACCCATCCATGTCGATGCTCTACTTGTACGATGGGCAGACATCCGAACTGCTCGACGAGACCTTCCGCACGTGGGGCCCACAGGTGGGCGGCCTCAATGTGGACCCAGCAGCCCTGCATGCAAGTGCTCACCACGGCGCGCCCCCCCCCTTCCCCACAGTCCGTCGGCTACGGCGCCGACGCCATCATCTTTGGACCGCAGTTTGGAGCCTTCCACGGCGCGTCCGCATGGAGGAGCACGCTCGGCGGCATGCGTGCGGCTCTGCGCACTTCAGATGCATGCCTCGGCCGACGCACGCTCACCATCTTCCGCTCGCCCGCGTTCAACTTCGACCCGGTCAACACCTTCCGGCAGCAGGCGGCCTTTTCGCGCCATATGCGCCCTCTCGTCGAGGAGGCGGGTATGGTGTACGTCGACAACTACCCTGCCACCTACGATGCTGTCTTCCAGCAGACGCCGCATGCGATCAAGTTTGCCAAGAATTCGGCATTCCACTACCTCAACGCGGGGCGCTACCTGATGGCGCAGATTCTGCTCCATGCCATCCGGCTGCTCGCGCCCGCCGCGCGCCTCCAGTGACGAAGCTCTCAGGGGAACCACTCGAGGCCACCGAAGGCCGCGGGGCTATTCTTACACGGCCGCGTAGCTCTGGTGCTGGAGCTGCTGCGCAAGCCGAACACGACATGAGCAGCACGACCTTTGGCCCGATTTGCGAGATGTCGTCCGCCGCGCAGAGTCCGTGAGCAGAGTCGCAGCCTCCACGCTCAGCAGAGGAACTGCGGCCTGCGCACTCGGAGCTGCGCACTGCGGTCTTGCAAGCGCTCCGCGGCGCGCGGGGCCCCGCCGGCGGCGCGCGGTCGCCCGGGCGTGTTTTAAGAGACAGGGTCGCAAACAGACTTTTCCAGATAAAAAGCAACGATTTTCGCGGACGCGCTCACAAGACGGTGCCAGCCGCCGCTCGCAGCACGGAGCGCGCGGCGCTTGTCACCGGCGCGTCGGTCGCATCCGTCACCGTCTCGGGCGACGGGTCCTGGAACACGCAGATGGCAAAGGCGCCATTTGCCTCCAAGCACATGAGCAGCTCATACTTGCGCGTGCGCACGCAGAGCATCTGCAGCTCGTCACCCTCGTGCACCGCGGCGCAGCTCTTGGCGCGCTGCAGCAGCGAGAGCGTCGGGCCGGCAAGCTTGGCCGCCTCCTCGAGCGGCATCGTCGCGCGCACGATCAGTCCGTCCTTGTCGACGATGAGCACGCCGAACACGCCGTGCACGAACGAGAGGCGCTGCATCGTCTCGTCGATCAGCCCGTGCGTATCAATGTCAATCTCCTCGTCGACGACCCCGCTCGACGCGCCCAGGCCCACCGAGGCGGATGAGCGGTTGAGCATGGGCGACTCAGGCTCGCCCGGGAAGTCGTACGGCACATCGTGGCCGTAGCCTTTGGCGTCAGCCGCAGGCGGCGTGAAATCATCGAAGTCGCCGCCGGCAGCGAGCGGATCGGCATCAGCGTCATCCGCCAATCCATCGTAGGTGCCGGACACGTATGTGTCTGCCAGCGGAGGCTCCTCGATGCCGATCCCAGGCATCGTCAGGGGCGCGTCGAATTCGTCTCCCATGTTCGGAGTCTGATCCACGCGTGGCAAGGCGTCCTCATCGTCTCCGAACTCCATTTCTCAGGGTCGAGGCGCCGCAGCGGCGCAGAAGGCTGTGCTGAATGTGACATGCGTTTGCGAATCGCGACGCCGGTTTGAGTTTCACAGGTTCAGAGCGAGTGTGAATGGGTCTGCCGCGCACGTACTCCCTCACCCCTCATATCACATTAGGGCGCGGAGGTACAGTCAGCGGGGAAATTTGCCCGCGGTGGGCGCGGATCGCCCACTTTCAACCCCATTCATACAACGGTTGTCGCATTGGGTTGTCGCATTGGGTTGTCGCGCATTGCGAAATTGTCTGTTTCAAATTAGCGGGATAGTGCGAAGCTGCGAACTCAGAAATTGTGCGAACTGCGAATCAGTTACGAATCAGTAGCTATTCGATTACCCGGCACATCTCGTCCGCCCGGGCAGCTGCCACGGAGAGGGAGTCGCGCACACCACACAGGGAACACAGCACATCGTAGGGCATGCGCGCGAGACATCCATACGGACATCCAGTCCACATCGAGGTGCCAAATGCCTCGCCCTGGGCCGACGTCCGCAGCGTGTGCCTGGAGGCACGCCTACACGCCTGCGTGTGCCGCCTGCACGCCAGGTGGCTGCAGCTAGATCGAGGTCCCCTCATCACGACCTGCCGCTCGTCTCCAGCTCCGGCCGAGGCTCGGGCGCCGCGGGCATCGCTGGCTGCGGACTCGGGGCCAGCATGAGGCCGTAGCCGATGACGGCAAGGCAGCTGAATGAGATTGCGGCTGAGAGTACCGGTAGCACGAGGGCGACGTCCTCGCCGCGCGCGGCCGCCTGCAGCGCCGAGAGCGCCTCGCTGCCGCCCGCAAACGCGCCGACGACGAGCGTGGCGCACAGCGCGGGGAAGAGGATATTGGTGGAGAGGCCCGTTTTGACTAGGAGACGCTCCCACCACGTGTAGACCTGTGGCTGGAACAGGGCTGATCGGAGCGTGTCGAGCTGGCCGTTGACGAGCGACTTGACGGTGGCGGCGCGGTGCAGCGGCATCGGGAACGCAGCGTAACGGCTGGTGGGGAAAAGGCGCGCCATCACATTCGGGATCGCATCGACGTAGCCGGTCCGCCGGTGCTCCGCCATCACGCTATCGAGGCCCGAGCGCGAGATGACGTACGCGGTGGTGCCGAGAACGCTGTCGGCGTTGCAGCGCAGCCGCAGGATCGAGTTGCGCCAGCTCTCGCCCTCGCCATCCTTGCCGAGGCTCTCCACCGACAGACCGGGCACATACATGATGTACGCGAGGTGCACCATGTCGGGGGAGCGGCCGCCCGGGCAGAGTACGCGATGGCCGCCGCCCAGGAACTCGCGGATGGCGTCGAGCGTGGGCTGCGCGATGCGCGGCGAGACGGACAGGTTGTCCTCGAGCACGAGCACGTTGAGCGGCTCCGACGTCGGGCGGTCGGCGAAGCGCGCCTGCGCCTCGGCGAGCACCGCGATGTGAGAGTTGTAGCAGCCTCGCACGCGGTCCTGGTCGTCGGTGGCAAACTTGCGCACCTCGCAGAGCTCACCCAGCCCCAGCTCGTTGAGGCTTTTGAGCGCCGTCTCCAGCCGCGGATTGCTGCCGTCGGGCTTGGGGCACGTGATCAGAAACACAGCATCGAGAAAGGACCAGTCGATCTTCGGCCTCTCCTCATGTGACAGCGTCTTCATGAGCTCAGTGGAGACCTCGCGGCCGAGGCGCTCGAACACGGAGCCCGTGCGCATGACCGGCGCAGAGCGCCGGCGTTGCTGCTGCTGGTGATGGTGGAGGTGGCGGGCAACGGTGGTGGTAGTGGCAGGCTGCTGGCACTGGAATGCCGCAGCGGCGCCACGGAGCATCGGCAGCGTCAGACTCAACAGCAGCGGCAGCGAAGCGGAAGCAGGGCGTGTTGACGAGCTCATTGGGGCTCGTTCGGTCTTTTCAATACCTTGATCACGGGTCGGCAGCGACCCTGCCGCGCGGCGGCTGCTGTTCGGGGGCGAAGGACACTAATGAAGTGCCTGGCGAGCTTGTTGACGACACCGGGCGAGATCGCCTATCGGAAATCGGAATCGAGCGTCCCTCTGGTTCCAGAAGAATACCCCTCAATGGGGGCTGAATGCGCGAATATCTGCCAAAGGTTACAAGTCAGGGTGTCGAATTCCGCGTGAACCGTTTACATGCAGGATGTGTTGGGTGAGGTCTTCTCCACCGCGTGGGAGATTGCCTGCGGCAAGGATGGCGAGATCGACCAGGCTTTCTGGGCGCACGTGCGGCTGCTCGCCGAAAAGTGCCGCAGCGATGAAGACTTTCAGGGCCTTCTCGGCGTGCTGCTGCAGATCTCGCTCTCGGACAGGCCGCCGCCCTTCGACCGCGAGCCAATCTACCGATGGAACGTCGACCAGCGCGCGCGCCATGGGCTGCGCCCCGTGCGTCGCAAGCGTGCGGACCTCCAAAGCACCGCCGCGTCGGCCGAGCGCCACCGGAGCTCGACGATGAGCCGCAAGGAGAAGCGCGAGCGGCTGCGACTCATCCTGGACGGTGGTGCGCCCGACGCGACCGTCCTCGAGAAGGACGATCTCGCGCGCTTCGTGCTTGACGACGCCGAGGTGCGCGATCATTTCTTCGCGGAGGAGCGCGAGCTCCTCGCGGAAGAGATGCAGTTTGCGATGCGCAAGCTCGTCAAGGCGGCAAACCATTGGAAGGCCAAGGCGGAGGGTCTCGAACTCGCGCTCGAAAAGGCGCAGGAGAAGAAGCCCGAGGAGGAGATCGACTTTGGCATCGAGGAGGACGTACTGCGCGCCGCGGCGGGCGGTGGCGGCGCCGCCAGCGTCATCTTGAGCACCGAGGGGGCGCCCACGGCCTCCGCCCAGGGAGCCGGCGCCGGCGCTGGCGCCGGTAGAGCGGCACCGGCCGGTAAGGCGGCACCGGCGGCACCAGCCAAGGAGCTCGAGGCCAAGGCCTCGCAGCTCAAGCGCATCGACAAGCACGCCGAGAACGTCGAGCTCGAGCCGCTGAGCGATCTTCTGCTGTCCGATCACGAGGACGTTTGCGTCAAGGCCGCTCTGCAGATTGCCGCCCTGTGTGCACGTGATGGAGAGCGGTGTGGTCGGCTGGCGGAGGTGGGTGCGCTCCCACGCATCGTCGCGCTGCTCGACCGCGACTCCTTCGCGACGCGCTCGCTCCTCGACGTCATGAACAGCCTGCAGGCGCTCGCCGCGAATCGCATGCATCATCCCGCGCTGCTGACCCAGCTCGTCCAGGCGAATGGGCCGAAACGACTCGTACGGCTCGTCGGCTCGTCGCAGCCGGAGCTCGCTAGGACGGCGCTCCAGATGGTGCGCTCGCTCGTGGACCACAAGCCCTGCCGCGGCGCGTTCGTGAGCGAGGCGGGGGTGCTCCCGCCACTGCTGCGCTGCCTGCGTCCGGGGATGCCGACCCCATCCGTCGAGCCGGCGGCGGCGGCACTTGCGATCCTCGTGCGTTTCGAGCCGCCCTGCTGCGCCGCGGTGCTCGAAGGGGGCGGGCTGCCGTTGCTCGTGCAGCTCCTCAGCCGCGGCGCCAACTCGCTCGCGGCGCACTCGGCGTGCTCGGCGATCGCCTCGCTCACACGAGATCCACTCGTGGGCTCGGACGCCCAACGGCGCGCACTCGAGGCGAAGGCGGTGCAGGAGACGCTCCCATTGCTTGATGGGGTACTCGGTGGCTCGGCGGCGACGGCCGCGACCGCGAGCGCCGCGTGCAACTGCCTGGGCGCGCTCTGCACGGGCTCGTCCGCCCTCGCGGCCGAGCTGCGTGAGATGGGCGCACTCACCAGCCTTGTCGGCTTACTGGCCTCGAAAGTCGCACCGAATGGGCTCAAGACGAATGCATGCGAGGCGCTCGCCGCGGCGGTGGAGAACGACGCGACGAGCTGCGCGGAGCTGCGACGGCTCGGCGCACTGCCCCTGCTCGCAATCCTCGTCAAGGGGGCGACGCGCAAGCTTGGGGTGGCGGCCGACGCCGTCCTGAGCGCGCTCATGCAGCGCGGTGACGAAATGCTCATCGCCGAGATCGAGAGCTCGATGCGCGACGCCCAGGACGGTGCGGTCCTATTGGTGCGCCAACTGCAGGGCGACGGGCGCAAGCCCGCCCGCCGCGCGGCGCTCATCCTCGACTCTTTAGCCAGGACGGGCGACGCGGCGCGCAAGCAGATCATCAAGCTGGGGGCCGTGCCGCGTCTAGTGAAGTTGATGCGGCTTGGGCACCTGGACATTGGCACCCTCAATGCCATTGGCTGCCTCGAGGTGCTCGCGCAGAACACGCCCGAAGCGCAGGACGAGGCGCGCGTCGCCGGCGTCTTCGAGGTGCTCATCGACCTGATCCGCCCGTACGACCCCGAGCGTGATCTCCCCGAGCGAGATCGGCCGAAGTCCACGTCCGCCGCAGCGTCCGCGCCCACCACGGCGCGCGCCAAGAAGGGCAGCCGCGCGATCTCGTCCACTGCGAGATCTGTGGATGACGAGGCGGAGGGGTTCGCCGACGCACGCTGGCAGAAGCACCAGTCCCAGCAGTCCCAGCGCGCGGAGGCCCTCAAGAAGATCCAGCAGACCGAAGTCCAAGCACTCTCGGCTGCCGTTGCGGAGCTCGCGGCAGAGGCGCCCGCGACGGCGCCGCTGCTGAGTGAGGCGGAGGTGGAGGAGGAGGCCGAGCTGCGTCGGCAGCAGGCGGAGGACGACGCGCCGAGTGAGACGCCGGATGCGCTCGAGCTGCGACAGAACGCCGCGCTCTGCCTCGCCTCGCTCGTCAAAGGCAACAAGGCGTCCAAAGAGGCGGCCTTCAAGGCGGGCGCCGTCGCGGCGCTCGCCACGCTGCTCGATGAGAACGCCCACCACGGCGCCGATACGCCGACCGAGGTGTCGTATCTCGCCGCGATGGCGCTGCAGGCCCTCGGGCTGCCCGACGCGGGCGCGCAGGAGAAGGCCCTCAAGGCCGCCTCGGAGGGCACACGCCCGGGCACGCCGGAGCATAAGCGATTCGCCAAGAGCATGCCCGCGCGGGTGCACACCGTCAAGGCCGTGTGGAAGCTCGAGCGGGAGCCCGAGCACTGGGGTGGCGGGGGCGGGGACGCGGCCGCCACCGGGGACGAGGGCGATCAGGAGCGCGCTGACAGGCGAGGAGCCAGGTCGAGGAGGAGGAGTTAGCGCCTTTTGTCCCTTTTATGGTCCGACGTGTCAGCCGTCACGATGTGTCACCCTGTCACAGAATGTGAATGATCAAGAGCATCCCCACGACGACGTGAACACGAGGACCCCCGGGGACGTGCGCGGCGACGTGGTGGCGTGCGCGCCTGATTCCGACGGTTTCCGCGAGTCCGCGTCCGCCGTGGCACAGGCCACACGATTGCGGACTGTATATCCTTCTTTAGGAAACCCAGAACCTCAACATACCGCTGGTGAAACAAAGACATATCGATTAGCCGATCGGTGTTGCAGCTGATGGAGCAGGGACGACGACATGTACAAGTCTCCAGACAAACGTGCTGCGCACAGCACAATCAAGTTCAGAGTAGCCGTGCATCTGCCGAAACAGCTGCCAAGATGTTTGCAACTGCGGTACCATCACCTCTGAGAGTGCGAGGTTGTATTCAGCGCACATCGATCGGACACAGTCATTACCTTCCCGTCCATGTTGCGAGGAGAGGTAGCACGCGCCGTCTGGGCGCATGCATCGCTTGATGGTCGCCAGCAGCGCGGGCACCAACGAAGCCACGTGAAGGACATCAGAGCCCACCACAATCTCCGCCGCCAGATCCTCCACGAGCTCGGGTGTGAAGGCCGTGCCCACCCAATCGAGGTCGACCACCTCGGCTGAGCCACCTGCCGCCGCAACCGCGGCGGCATTGCGCTGTACATTCTGTTGCAAGTTGAGGTACTGCCGGCTGTAGCGGGCCGTGTCCGAGAGCCGAACCCGAGCTCCCAGTCGCGCCGCCTCGAGCCCCAAGATCCCGACCCCAGAGCCGAGTTCCAGGACGCGCCGTCCCGGCACGTCGAGCAGGGGGAGCAGCGCTCGCAACGGCTCGACGCCTGGCCAGACGAGCGAGCCCGTACTCTCGCCGTCCGTCCGCTCTTGTACGGCGAGGGGGCGGGCGGTGGGCCGCACCGTCGCGCTAGGGGCCTGCGAGGAGGCGTAGAGCTGCGTGGAGGCGTAGATTTGCGTCACGTACCCGTCGGCTTCGCGCGCGTGGTCGAGAGCTCGCGTGAGGGCCGGCGCAGCGGGCGCCCATGCGGCGAGCGAGCGGAGATTACGGGGGTCCGAGCGCGCGCAGAAGACGACTGTGCCGGCCGACTCGAGAGAAGCCGGTAAGACCTCGCCGAGCCCCCACAGGTCCCACGCCTCCTCGCCACAGCCAACAGGGACGAGGAGGGTGCAAGCCTTGCCTGGCGCCAAATTCAAGGTTTCATCAAGGAGCCTTGGGTCGGCAGCGGCGCACCGAGCCCGCTCGAGCTCTTCCGCGGCATGCTCCGCCTCGTCCTCAGCTTCCTCCTCCGACGAGAATTCGGGCACGTCCAAGTCAAAGTCAGCCTGCAGTGCCACTTGGCGAGACCGGCGCCACTCGTCGGTTTCGGGTTCGTCGGGTTTGGCGGGCGCCGTGTCGGGCACGATGCTGCCGCTCAGAGGCTGCGAGCACAGATCGGCATGCGCCGCGGCTGGATGCAGTGGAGGCGCACCGTTCGCTCGACCTTCAGAGACCGGGCACGACTCGTCGCTGGCTGGGTCCGAAGTACTGTGCAGCGCCCACTGTTGCAAGCTGGCCGCTCCGCTCTCGCCCCAGCATTGGCACTGGTCGCCTCGCAGTGGACCCCGGAACCAGCCAGTACTCTGCTTGAGGAGGCTACGCCTGATGCTCGACCACCAGCGACCGCTGCCGCCCTCCTCAGAGAGCGCCACGAGCAGTTGGACGATCACGCGGAGGCGGCGACCCTCGGAGCCGAAGGCGGGGAACTCGCACTCGGGAATTCCATAAAATGGTTGGGTGCGGTGCACGATGGAACCGCCGTCGAAGACGACGGCCTCTCCGACTGCATAGCGCACGCTCCAGCCAGGCTCCCGATGCGATGGCACATCCACGCCGCCCGTCGGCCAGTACTCGAGACCACCACCAAGCCGGCAAGAAAAGGGGCGCAGCGGTGTGATCAGAGAGAACGCGGCGCCGCGAGGCAGGCCTACCTCCCAGTCGAGATGTGGCGTGGCCTCACGCACGCCCGGCGGGCCCGCCACGCCAAAGTGTGCACCGTACAGCTTGAGACGTGGCTCCCTGCCCTCCGCGACCGCGGATGGGTCGAGGCACTGGATGACACTGTCAGCGAATGGGTCGAACAGGGCGAGGGCCTCCTCGTTCTCCGCATAGACGTAGCACATGTTGGTCGAGATGTGAGCATTAGTGCACGTCCAACGGCCGCCACCCAGAAAGAACGTGCTATCCTCGTCCATCTCCGCAGCACGGCGAAGCATGTCCCCTTCTAGAACCTTGTCGACGATCTCGTCGACGACGACATCCAATGCACGCGTGGCATCCGGTGCGAGCGGAAACCTGCCGAGACCCGTGTGTGCCAGACTCCGCAGGCCGTGCTCCGCGGTCGCGGCTGGCACGCACTCGCCTTCGGTGTGCACGAGCGCAGTCTCGTCGGAGAGGCTGCGCTGCATAGCTCTGACTGGAATCGATTTCCCTTTCTTCTCAGCGATAATTGTGAAGAAAGTTCATAACGAAACTTAAAACCTTGCACGAAAAGGGCCGGAGCCCGGTACCAGGATTTCAAAACAGACCGTCGACCACGAACGTCAATTCAGGTCATGTGCGAGCGAGGCCCCTTTCGCTGCCAAGTTCGTTCCTCCCGCTTCGCCGCTTCCCCCCGACGCCCGAGCAGCCGAGCTTCCGCCTTCCCCCCTTCCGTGTTCCGACGTCTTAGATCTTAATTCCACGTTCGTTACCTCCAAAATCGTAACTGCCAGTTTGACTCAAACTCAGAGTGTACACACTCAGTAACTCACCTCATGCGAAGGGCCAGCACAATGCACATGCGTCCGATCCGGAACAACTCACAGGGCTTAGTGACGGGTGCCTACCCAGAACGCAGAAGTCAGCGCACTACTCATGCACAGAAGATCCATCTCCATGGTTCCAGATTCTTTGGCACTGCCACTGGAGCGCTCACTCGATCGGGGCCCACCACTCGCGGCCGCGGGCATTGTTATCACTCTCATCCATCCGAGAGAATCCCCCTTTCGAGGCGCAGCTACCATCGCCCCATGCGGCGGCTCGTCTCCCGCAGCCCTATGCCCCGTGCCGTGCGCACCCACCTCAGCCCTTGAGTTCCCCCACAGCCTCAGCATCGTCTTTGTGCCACCTCTCTCACTCGTTGTCAACCAAGTTGACCGAGACCACCTGCGTCGTGTTGAGCAACTTACGAGTGCCACCCGCCTCGCCCTTGGCCGATGCAGGTTTCGTCACCGCCTTCGAGAACCCACCCGCAACATCCGCACCGGCGGCGTTGCCATCGATGCGCCCCAAGGCGGCGCGCGGCTTGGCGGCGGCGGCGGCGGAAGGCGTCGTCGTGGGCGCACGCGGCTTCGCGCCCAGCTTCTTGGCGGCGGCGGCACCCTTGACGTTCTCAAGGCTCGTGAGCTCGATCTCGCCCGCATCTCCCGCCTCCTTGGACTGCATCTGCGCAAACGGTCGCGCGTTCGGCGGCGTCGGTTGTGATGCGCCCGGATTGGCGGCGGAGCTCGCCTCCAGTTTCGTCAGGCCACCCCCCCCAACCTCCGCGGGCGTCCCCTTTTCATCAGGCGGCGCGGGCTTGTCCCCCGCGTCCTCTGCCTGGTCGGCGGAGCGGCGCCCGCCACGGCGCGGGCGAAGTCCGAGCTCGAGTACCGGTACAGGGGCGGCCTCCTTCGCCTTGGAACGCTCTCGCTTCGAGGTGACCATCTGAGCCTCCTCAGTCTCCTCCCAATCGACATCGCTGTCCTCTTCCTCTTCCTCGTCCTCTTCCTCGTCCTCTTCATCCTCACTCCCCTCCTCGTCCTCCTCCTCTTCTTCCTCTTCCCCCCCTTTGCGTGCGAGCTTGATCATAGACAGACGACGAGCAGCCTGCTTTGACGAAGCGGCCGCAGGCGCGGCCTTCAGAGCCGCCGCCTCCGCCGCGCCCTTTGGCGCTGGCGGAGGGGCGATGGGCAGTGCAAAGCTCGGTGCCGCAGCATGCTTCGCCTTGATCTGCGCGAGCCTCTTGTCAAGGTCTGCACAGCTGCCCACATCGCTCTTCAGCGCGGGAAGCGGCGGCACGGCCTCCATCTCTGAAGCCACGGCAGCCCTCGCGTCCTGTGCCGCGCCGCCCTGGGCAGCCCCGTTCGCGCGCGACAGCGCCTCGAGCTGACGCTGCAGCGCTCGCGCGCGCTCGTCGGCGAGGGCCATCGCGGTGTGTGCTTCGTGTGAGCGTGTGTCGGCCTGCTTGCGCTCACGCACGAGCTGCACACGCAGTGAGGAGGCGAGCTCGACAGCGTCGCTCACCTGCATGCAACGCATGAAAGACGAGTCAATCGCAATCAGCTGCACACGAGGCGAGCTCAACTGCGTCGCTCATTTGCGCGCCTTGGCCTCCAGCTGCAATCATGAGCAATCATGAGCAATCAGCTGGCATCGCTCACCTCGCGCGCCTTGGCCTCGAGCTGCTGCTCGCGCTTGTGCACGCTCAGCTGCAGGTTGACGAGCTGTGGAATGGATGACAAGGAGGACATAGCCGCAATGAGTCGTAATGAGAGAAAAATGAGTCAAAGCCGCAATCAGTCGCAAGCAGTCGCAATCTGCACCCATCAGACCATCATCGGTAGGGATCGGTAGGGATCAGTAGCGCCATGAGTGCGACGAGAGGCCATCGGTCGCAATCACCTGTGGGAAGGCCGCCTTGAGCATCGCCTTAGCCTGCTTCAGGTCGGGTACCGCCTCGAGCTTCGCCACCGCCGTCTCCGACGACTCCTGGTGAACGAGTTTCGTCTGCAAGCTCACCAGCTCCGACGAGTAATGAGCGACCTTGAGGCGAAGGGCCTCTGCCTCCGCCTGGCGTGACGCCATCTCCGCCGCCGCCTCGGCCGCGGATGAGCTCGCGTCGCCGCCCTCATAGGCTGTCATCGCCTGTGACGCCTCCTCCGCCCGCAGCTCGATGGCTTGCAGCTTGAGGGCACACTGACGACGGAGCTCAATCGTCATTGCCACCTGGAGCAGCGCAACGGTTGCATTCAGTGGCCATCCGAAGCCATCCATAGCACTCAGTGCCAATCATCGCACTCACCTGCTCCCGAAGCTGCTGGCCTGCTGTAACGGCCGTCACCTCCTCCTTGAGCCATGCCGCGGGCCGCGCCGCCATCGCCGACACCGCCTGCAAGCACGGCGAAAAGCTCAGCGAAAATGCTCACCGAGGTCATCAGATAGGTCATCAGGGAAGTCATCAGAGGCACACCCAGAGGCGCACTCAGAGATGCACTCAAGAGGATCCACCTCAGAGAGATGCACCCCGCGCACCTTGTCGGCCTCATCAGCGCGTTTACCCTCCTGCTTCGCCTGCATCGAAGCCGTGGTGGCCATCGAGACGCTCGGGCGGGTAGACCCCGAGGATCCCCCCAGCCCCCCCCCGGGCTTGGTGCCGCGTGCCGAGAGCGGCGGGGCGCCGTTGTGAGCGCCATTGCCGTTCGAACCCCCGAGAGGCATTCGTGGAGTCGTGCCGCCGCCGTTGACGCCCCCTCCGCCGCCGGGACCGCCGCCCGGACCGCCGCCTTGACCGCCGCCCGGACCGGCGGTTGCTGCACTGGGGGCTCCCTGTCGGCGGGCTGCCGCCGCCTTGGCCATCTCCTCCTGAGAGCGCATCTTCTTCTGCGCGGCGACGATCTCCTCCTGCTTACGCTTGAGCACGCTCGCCTGCTTCGCGTATCTGCGCGCACCCAGCCAGTGCGCATCAGCGGCTATCAAGAGGCAACCAAAAGGTCATCAAGAGGGAATCCGCGGCAATCAAGAGGCACCCCGCAGAGGGATTGTACGATCACGGCACAATCACGATCTCGACACAATCTCGACACAATCACGATCACGGCACAATCACGGCGTCATTCTCGTACTCGAGCTCGAGCCTCGCGAGCTGCGACGCCGTCCGCTCCTCCTTGCGCTGCAATTGACGAAACTCATGCTCGCGCGCCACCTTGTGTGCCCGGTGCGACGCGGCCTCCTCCCGCTGCCTCCGCCCGATTTCGGCCTTTTGGGCCCTGATGAGCTCGATCTCGTTCTGCAGCTGCGCCACGCGCTCCGCCGCCTCGCGTTTCGCCTGGAGCACCAAAGGGTGGCGATCAAAGGCGCTCCGAGGCCATCAAAGGCCATCAGTGGCACTCACCTGGAGGACGGTCGCCTGCTGCGCGTGCTGCCGGCGCAATCTCGCGATCTCCGCCTCGAGGGCCTCGAGCTTACGCGCGTCGGCTGCCTTCCCGCTCGCCTGCACCCGTGACAGCATCACCCGGCACAGCACCGCCGTTCACGGCACGGTCAGCGTGAGGGAAGGCGGTGAGAGTACGGGATAGGGGTTTGGGGCAAAGGGGAAGGGGTGGGGAGCTGAAGCAAGGGGTGGTGCTTCATGGATCAGTGGCGAGCAGTGGTCGTCTATCATGAGGACTTTTCAGTCGGTCAGTGGGATAGATTATGTTTGCCGACATCATCTCCATCGGGCATCGGGCTCGAGCTCGATCGAGCTCGTTCGAGATCGCTCTCAGAGCGCCGTGATGTGCGCTCGGGACGACGCGCGCACCTGGCGCATGGCCAAGGCATCGCGCTCGGTCTCGACGGCGGCGAGCTTCACTTCGAGGCTCGCGAGCTGCTGCTGCAGTGAGTTGACATCCTCCGTCACGCCGCCCTCCCCTCCGGCCAGGTCCACGCCGCCCTCGCCGCCTTCAGTAGCCGAGCTGCCGCGCCCCTCGCGCTCGCGCTGCGCCGCGAGGAGAGCCTGCTTGATGGCGAGGGACGCATTCAGAGTCTCGAGCTGCTCGGACAGCTCACCTGCGCCATGAGTGGAGCAAGGATCAGTGGACATTCATCGCCATCATCAGTGGCGCCATCAAGAGAGAGACTTCGCGATCATCAGTGGCACGCAGCCATCATCAGTTGACATATTCATCAGAGGACATATTCATCAGTGGCACTATCAAGAGTGAGACTCAGCGATCATCAGTGGCACTCAGCGCCAATCACCTTGCTTGGTCTGGAATTCGAGCTCCGCCTCCATCGCCTCGGCCGCATATGCCGCCGCCTCCTCGCCGCCCTCGTCGCCCTCCGCCGCCTCCGAGGCTGGCTCCACCGTGCCCACCTCGCCCGTCGCCGCCGCCGCCGCCGCGCCCGCAACTCCGCTGAGCGGAGCGACATGCTGTGCGATTCGCTCTCGCAGCATGCAATTCTCCTTCTCGAGCTGCGCCACACGCTTCATCAGTGCCTTCACCTGCGCCAATCAGGAAGTGGTCATCGGTGGTCATCGGTGGTCATCGGTGGCCATCAGTGGCCATCAGTGGTCATCGGTGGTCATCGGTGGTCATCGGTGGCCATAATCAGTGGCAATCAGTGGCGATCAGTGGCGCTTCATCAACGCCGTCACCTGGTCGGCTGAGGCCGCGCCCGCGCCGCTCGCACCGCCCGCGGCACTCGTCCCCAGCGCACCCAGCTGCGCGAGGGGAGGCAGCGGCGCGCCGCCCGCCTCGTAGTGCGTCAGGCGCGTCTGCAGCGTGCTGATCGTCTCCACCAGCTCGGAGAGGCGCGCCTGCATTGGGTCCTGCGCGACAACCGGCTTGTTCTTAATTTGGCGCGCGCGGTTCGCGTACTTGAGCGTATTGAGCGTCTCCTCGAGATCGGCATCTCCGGGCGAGACACACGCGAGCATGAGCGTCTTCGAATTGCCGCCCAGTGAATCCTGCAGTACCGGCACGAGCGCACATCAGTACCCATCAGCGGCTCTCGACGAGAAGCAATCAAGTTGCAGTTAGGGGCACTCGGTTGCAATCAGTGGCAATCAGGAGCACTGGGGCGCAATCAGGGGCACTCACCTGGAGCAGACGCGTGAGCTTGCTGTCGCGGTAGGGCACGTGAGAGTGCTTCTCGCAGAGCGCGTTGATGACGTTCCCAAGCGCGAGAAGACCCTTGTTAATCTCAATGCCCTCCTTGAGGCGCTCTCCACTCGCCCCGGTCCGCTTCGCACGCTCAGAGCCTGCCAGGTCGACAAAGTGCAGCTTGGGCGAGAAGGTCTTGCCTTTCACCTGTCATCAGTGGTCATCAGTGGTCATCAGTGGTCATCAGTGGTCATCACATCAGTGGTCATCAGTGGTCATCACATCAGTGGTCATCACATCAGTGGTCATCAGTGGCCATCAGTGGTCATACTCAGAAGGTCTTGCCTTTCACACGTCGGACTATCATCTTGCCCGTCAGTGGAACTTGATGACACTCAGATGGCACTCAGATGGCACTCCGAAGTCACTCCGTTGGCACTCCGATGTCACTCCGATGGCCAACATCGCACCTTGAGATCGAGCTCGAGAGAGAAGATGGCATGCGAGCGCGACGAGGTCGCATTCATCGCCGTGGAGCCGGTCGCGCGGTTGCGGGAGCCGTCGGCGAGCACGCGCATCGCCTCGGCCACCGAGCTCACGGCGCGCCGCTTCTGGCCGCTCAACGTCAGGCTGCCGTCGGGAGTCTCTCGGATGGGAAGTGTCGTGAGCTTGCTCTCCTCCGCATTCCACTGGAGGAGATCTTGCACCTCCTCGCAGTAGATCTCGATGAAGGCGGCAGTCGCGCGACACTCGGTGCCCTCGGTCGCCGCGGCGCCGGCGAAGAGCGCAGCGATCGCGCGCGGGATCAGCCCAGAGTCCTCGGTGAGCGCAGTGTCCTCGGGAATCTCCGCGTCGGCTGAGCAGCTCGAGCCCATCGTGTGCGTCTTGCCGCTGCCAGTCTGGCCGTACGCGAAGATGGTCGCATTGTAGCCCGAGAGTACGCTTTCCACGAGCCCCTTGACGCAGCCGTCGAAGACAGCCTCCTGAGAGGCCGCCAGGTCGTACACGTGATTGTAGGTGAACGCGCGGTCGGCGCCAATGAGCACCTGCGGCTCGCCGGCGACCTTGCGCAGGCACTCGCGCGCACCCTCAGCCTTATCGCGGGCGAGCAGCGGCCGGATGCGCACAGCCACGGTCACGCCCTCATCGGTGGTGGAAGGGGCGGTCGCAGGACGTGCGCCTGTCGCGTTCGCCATGTTCGCAATTTTTGAATCGTCTGACTGAACGCAAACAGGAGGCGTGTTCATATGAAGACACACAGTGTGATTTCACATCCATTGTTTTTTAACACCTGGAAAACCCCATGAGAAAACTCAATACCGCACGGCAACAGCGAGACTGCACGTGGCCTCTTCTTTGACGCGTTTTTCATAAGTTTTTCAAAGAGCGTCAACGAAAGTGACGGCGCGTTTCACGGAATTGCTTCCCACAACGATCTCGCGCGTGTTCACAGCCCAAGGTGAAAGTTCGACACATAGACACCGGGTATTTCCACAACCTCGACGTTCTAGAGACATTTCACCCGCAGATGCGCTCCGTATCATCGTGAGACATCATCGAAATAATCGCCCACCACGGCGCTCTTGAAGCACTGCTCGACTCGGCGCTCGAGCGTCTCCTTGAGCTCACGGTCCTTGGTCGCCCTGAGCACGATGAGCTCATCGTCCGAAATATTCCGTAGGATCGCGGCCTCGCCCTGAATGGACCAGAACGCGACCGACTCCGCATGGCCCCGCGTGAGCACACTTATCGGTACGGCCCCCGGCGGATGCACCGGAGGGTGTGGGTCGGCGGACTCGAGGCAAAAGTGACGAAGCCGCGCGTCGAGCTCGGCAGGCGGCGCGGCGCTGTCGTGGGCGTGGCCTGAATCCAGGAGTGGGCGGACCATCATGGTGGACACGAGGAAGGGGCCCAACTGCACCGACTGGCCAGGCGCCGGCACCGCATATCCCGAGGCGAGCTGCGGCGGGATGTTCGGGCCCAGGCGCGGACCCAAAATCTCCTGCGGCAGATGGCGGTCTTGCCACACGAGCACACTGGGCGCCTTGCCCATGAACAGCGCCGTGTCGGGCGCCATGTGGCTCGAAGGCACGCCCCGCGCCGTGTCGGGCGCCGTGTGGATAGAAGGCACGCCCCGCGCCGTGTCGGGCGCCGTGTGGATAGAAGGCACGCCCCGCGCCGTGTCGGGCGCCGTGTGGATAGAAGGCACGCCCAGCGGGCGCAGGCACACGCCGATGCGACCGTTGAGGGCGACTTCATCCGGCTCGAGGTCGACGAAGACGAGTCGATCCTCGACGTACTCCTCGAGCATGCCAGTGCCCTGGCGCACTCGCAGCTGCGCCACAAAGCCACGGGACTGGAGCGTGCGGCGGAAGCTGAAGGCGCCGCAAGGCCAATACGTATGCTCTTCACCCCACGGCGTCTCGAAGGTGCCGCAGGCCCACGCCGGCAGCCGGCGGATGAGCCGGAGCCTCGGGCATGCGGTGCGCAGGCAGAGCACCGCAGCGTATGAGACCAGAGCACAGTAGACGAGGTGAAGCTCCTCGAGGCGCGCCAATGTACGCAGGCTGAGCACGCCAAGCGTGCCGACAGCCGTGGAGGCTGAGATCAAGCACGCTCAGACGTGGCAAGTGCGTGAGCGCTGGTGTGAGGGCGGACGAAACGCACGTGTCCGTCAGACCCACGAGGCCGCTCAGGCGCAGCTCGAGCAGATTCGGCAGAGAGAGAAGGGCGCGGAAAACTATCCGCGGTACATGATCCCAAGGATCGTCTGTTCCTGCGATTCGAGCCACGCTCATCAGCACTGTCTCGTGTTGCGACGTGCCCGCACAATCGAACGACCCATCCGACCCGCGAAGGCTCGCAGCCGCCCCTCTCGACGATGACAAGTGGATCGCTGGCTGGCCAACGTCTTCGATGCTCAATTGCCCACAAGAACACCGCGCCTCTCCCACGGCTGTGCAGAGCGCCCAGCACACCCTGGCGACGCGTGCCAAATCGGCATGAGTGAGACCCACGAAGGTGAGCGGCCGCAACTCCATGGTGAGATCGAGAAGTTGGGTCGGCGCCGTGATGGCGTCCATCGCAGTGCAGGATGCGGCTTCCATAGGCATCCGTCCGCCGTCGGCTGATTTCATCGAAGTCGCACAGAAAATGAAAGAATCCTGATGCCAATTAATTGGGAGCCCTTTTTAGGGAGGAAGGTAGCAAACAATAATCACGCGCACCTCCCAGGGTCCTCGACGTACCCATCGACTCGAGCACTGTCATGTGGCACTGTCATCAAAACGAGATGTACATGTAAAGAAGTTGCATCAATTTGGAATCATCACTGACGTTCATCGCAGTTCGGGTTCGGGATCGCCCTCTACCTCGTCGAGCTGCTCCCAGGAAGCCGCCGCCATCTGATTGACGACGATGCCGCAAAATTCGCTCCCACGCAACGGCGGCGGCATTTCTGGCTTCGAGCGTTCATTCTCCTCACCAACGCTCGGTCCTCTCAGGGGTCCAGGCACCGGCAGCTGCTCGATCCGACTTCCGCTAGGGGCCCTGCCTGACGGTGCAGCCAAGCACTACGACGTCCCGCCTGCGGAAAAATATCGGCCCGCCTCGCGCGGCGGGTGTGGCACCAAGTTTGGCCCGAAATTCGGCTCGCCGGTCAGGAATCGCTTTCCCGAGCCGCACACGTACACGGCGAAGGCTTTTATGCTCACGCCCCTTCCACCGCCATGGGCATACAAGGAGCCGCGGCAGCCTGGGTGGCGGTATGAGCCCAGCCGCTCGTCCTCCCGGCTCTCGTTCAGGCCTGTGACGAGCCACACCGGCCGTTCATCGCCGGTCCAATGGACGCCCGGACACCTGGATAACGTGCTCCAGCGGGGCGCATACAAGGTCGATGACACGCTTGATCCCGACTTCGGCACGAGGTCCTTCTTTAGCAGCGACTCGCGCCCTGGCTCGCCGGTCACGATTGTGAACAGCAGAAGCAGCATGAACAGCAGAAGCAGCTCGCGCGTTGGCTCCCCGGCGGCGCTCATGTTCAACTCCAACTCCCAGACAAACACATCGCCATCACTCATCATGGATTAGGTTGCCTCGCATGTCTCCTCGGAGTGCTCTCGCGGGAGGACAGGGGCATGCGGCCATGCTCCCGTCCAGGGGATGGTGGGGGCGATGGAGGGGAATGCCCCCCTCTATCGCACATAGGTGCGAGTCCTCATACCGATACAGTCGTCAGTCGTACAGAGCAGCGTGTAGGTGCGCAGCAGTAATACTCGAGTGCATGGTCCCCAGACCCCAGTCCCATGTCACTAACCATGTGTCATCCCAGGTGCATCCCCTTTCTGAGTCCAGAGAGGCAGACTACACCGAGAAAAGTACAGCGCTGATCGCTGTTTAGCCGGCATGCCGGCTTTCTCTGACCCCCACGCATTGCCGATTAACGGCCTATGTTCAAACAGGTTGTGTTGGCCACATCTCCGCCCATAGTGATAGTGGCTCCTGTGCACGGGAGTCCGTAGAGTACGGTGTATGAGGCTTCGTACGCGTTGTTTTGAACACTCGAGCTGAGGACGAGCATTGGACTCTCGAGCTGAGGTGGCGCTTGCATCATGCGTGAAGACGCACGATTGCGCCTGCCCACGTCGCCACTGCTGCTGCTGCTGCTGCTAAGCGCTGCTACCGACGCCGTGCGCATCATACCACGGCCGTCCGGGCGGCGATCGGCGCTCCTCGCGCTTCGTGGCGGCGCGGGAGTCGACGGCGATACGCTGCCGGCCAGCGTGCCGCCAGCAGCAGCAGGAGCGAGCGACACGCTGCCGTCACCCGAGGACGGAAGCTCGGCGTTAGCTCAGCCAACGTGCTTTAGCGGCCTCGTGAAGCTCTGGAAGATGCTGCTCTCGCTGCTGTCGCCCTCGTACTCTTACGCCAAGAACGAGGCGAAGAAGGACATCCTTGGCGACAGCAGCAAGATGTGCGGGTTCGCGCCGGACGACGAGAGCTGGCGCACGCAGCGCAAGAAGCTCAACGAGGAAGAGCTGCAGGCGGGCTCGCGTATGCGCGTCCTCAAGGACCTTCGCATCATGAAGCGCGACGGTCCCGAGATTGGCATCGAGGTTGAGGACTGTGAATGCATCACGGATTGGGTCGTCAAGATGGTGGGAGCGCCGGGCACGATCTACGAGGGCGAGATCTACCGGCTGCGCGTGCGCTTCCACGCCGACTACCCTACCCAGCCGCCCACGGTCACCTTCATGCGCCCCGCGCCCGTGCACGAGCACATCTATTCAGACGGCAAGATCTGCCTCAACATCCTTTACAATGACTGGGACCCGAAGACCGATGTCAAGTCGCTGTCGCTGTCGCTGCTCTCGATGCTCTCCTCCGCAAAGGCGAAGAAGCGCCCGCCAGATAACGACTCGACCGTAGTGATGTCGCAGGGGCAGAAGACGCGCAACATGCAGTGGGAATTCCACGACGACCACTGCTAAAAACCTAAATATAAAATAAAAGCGTGGCGGAGTTTTAGATGAATATGATGGTGGTTTTCGTCTGACGAAACTTCGTTTCCACGCAATGCGTCAACGTCACACCACAGAGTGCTGACAGAGTGCGACTGTCATTTTATTTAAATAGAACCACGGTACTAGCGTACTACTATGTACTAAGTAACGCCCCTCCGGCTCCGGCGCCCGGGGTCGGGGTGCGCTCGTCCGGCAGGGAACCGGCACGGGCCACGGCACGGACGGGGGTACGACGTTTCCGCGCCTTGGGAGTTGGGTGTCACAGTGTCCATGCAGCACTAGGTTAAAAGAGAAACATCCGTGCGTACTGCCATTTGTTTCTCTACTAGTATTACGCGCCTCACGAGCCCCGCTCGCGGCAGCCACTTATAATTGGAGACGCTCTTGATGCGAAGCCACGCGTCGCGGGGCGACACACGCCCTCACGATGAGTAGATGCTGACGACGGAGTCAGTCGCGCCGACGGCGAGGAGGGGCTTGGTCGGGTGGAAGGCGAGGCACGTGACGGGCCCGATACGGGCTCCAAGGAAGCCGTCAAAGTAACGGATCGTCGAGAGCTCACGTGCGGGGCCGGCGTTGTCGCGGAGCGCGGTCAGGTCGAAGAGCTTGATGAATTGATTGCGAGAGCCCGAGGCGAGCAGAGGCAGGTGGTCGTGCAGCGAGAGGGCCGAGAGGCCAGACTTGTGCGAGGTGATGGTGTGCACGAGTGGCGCGGCCGACGATGAGCTGTGGGGAAGGGCCGAAGCGCTCGATACGGCGCGGCGCAGGTCCCACACGCCCATGTCGCCCAGATGCGTGGCGATAGCGACCCAGGGACGATCGGAGGTCTGCAGGGTCAGCTGCGCGATGTGCGCGCGCGACGCGAAAGCGCCGACCGTGGCCACGGTGCAATCCGCGGAGGGAAGTCGCGGGTCGATAATACGTGTCGCGCCGTCGGTACCCCCCACGACGAGAAGCGATGAATGCTGGTCCGAGGCGAGAGCGCGCACGGAGAAGGCGTCGGCCACGTCGACTGTGAGCTGGCGCGCGCACCGTTCGGCGACCAGGTCCCACTGGCGGATGACATTCGAGGTGCTCGCCGCGACGCTGAGGAGCGCACCCTGAGGCTGGTACGCAGTGAACAGTCGACTGTCGTGCAGACTCGCTGCTTCGGTGGCAGCAGCGGACCGGTCCGCTGCCAAAAAGGAGCCCACCATCTGCTGCTCGCCAGGCAACGCCCATTGACGCCAGATACGCACGGCGCCTTCACTGGAGCCGACGAGGAGTAAGCCGGACGCATGCCCATTGACGAGACTTCCAGCCGATTCGAGCAGGTGCATCGAGGTGCAGCGAGAGCCGGCCGGGTTCGCGTTGGCAAAGGCATTGATGCGCTGCTTCGTCTTGTAGTTCCACACAGAGACCTCCTCACGTGCCGAGGCGGCGACCAGGAGCGGCTCACTCGCATGGAGCGCTAGCGACGAGCAGCGCGGGGAGCCGCTGTCAAGGGTTGCTAGCTGGTCTTCACACTTGAGGCTCACCGCCTGCTGCCGTTCACGGTCGTCGCCGCCGCCGATGCGTAGCCCCCCAAAAGCCATCGTATAGCTCTTCGTGGGTCTGGCGGGGCGCTCCAGTGTGCTCGGCGTCGAGACGCCGGCGTCGCCGGTGCCCGCGCCCCCGTTGGCGCTCGATATGGCGCCCGCGCCGCCGTTGGCGGCATCGGCCACCGCCGCCGCCGCCGCCGCGACGGCGGGGTCGACAAGGGCCGCCGCGACAGCCAAAAATGGGTGGGCACGCCTCTCTTGCCCGCGGGGAGGTTGGATCTCGCCGCGATCGCTGATGGTAGGAAAGCCCCTGTGGAGCTGCTGGGTGGCCCACTCGTACATGTCGCCGCCCAGCTCGAGCGGAGGGGGCAACTCGGCGCTCAGCTCGGCGCGTGGCATCAGCTGAGCGAACGCGTCCGCACCGTTCGCAATCCCTCCCATAGGAGGCTCCGGGGTCAGCGCCACCGGCGGCGTACCATCTCGAAACGGCGTCGTAGTGAGTGAACGCGCCGGCACAGCGCCACGTGGCATGGCCATGGCTCCCGTGTGAATGGCTCCCGTGTGAATGGCTCCCGTGTGAATGGCTCCCGTGTGAATGGCTCCCGTGTGAATGGCTCCCGTGTATGGCGGTATGCCCGGATGACTCGTTTCGTCGAGATTCTCGGCGCCAGCACTGCCGGCACCACCGGCCGCCGACCCCAGCGCCAGCGCCATCGGCCGCTGCAGCCGCGCTCCAAAAAAAGCTCCGCTGCGCTCGGCGCCGCTGTCCTCACTGCCCGACGTGGGCACACACCCAGCCCCGCCGCCGCTCGCGCCGGCGCGCCGCGACATCTCAGGCGTGGGGGCGGCGCGCGGCAATAGAGGTGTGGCGGTGGGATGCATCGGCGAGGATAGGGACGCGAGTGGCACGAGGGCACGCAACTGTTGCTGCGCGCGCGTGGCGATGCGCGGCACCGAGTCCCGGGCGATCAGGATCAGTGCCGCACACAGCTTAATTGTCGCCGCCGCCACGGCGCCGCCCTCGACGGCCAGCATCGCGGCCGCCGCATCCGCGGCATCGCTCTCGGCGGCGGCGACATCGCGCGCTGCGGCCGTGACACGCTCGGCGATCTGTAACGCCTCATTGACGATGCTTGGACCGCGCAGTGGCGAGAGGCTTTGACCGCGCAGTGGCGAAGGCGGCGCTTTGACAGCGGGGCGGGGGGCGCTGCCTCCGTGGACAGCGCTCAGCACGGCGCGGGCGCGCAGGGGCGGCTGCTCTTGGCCACCATGCGCCGCCGACAGCTTGGGCGTCGCCGTGGGCGTCGCCATGCTCGCGGCCGAGGCCGTCACCCTCATGGCCGCTGCAAAGAGGGTCGCAGAGAGCTCAGCGGCGGTCGCCAGAGAGTGTCCAATCATCCGTGGCTCGAGCACCATGGCATGCTTCATCATGATCGCATGGCTCGCAAACGCTTCTCCGAGGCCGAGGGTCGGGGTCAGCCCCGATACGACGGTCGTCGTGTCGAGCTCGCGCGAGCTCGAGCCCATACCGGCGCTCGTGCTCATACCCCTTGGCAGACCAGTGAGCGAAGTGAGCGATACGCGGCTCTCGATGCCCTCGACGCTCTCCGCGCCGGTGCTGCCCACGCCCTCACCCCCGCCAGTGCCCACGACAACGCCCTCACCCCCGCCAGTGCCCACGACAGCGCCCATGACAGTGCCCACGGCCGCCCCACCCATCGAAACTCCGCCGGGTGAGCCGCATGCATCCAGGCTGCTGTTGCTGCTGTTCCTCGAGCCGGCGCCGGCGCCGGCGCCGGCGCCGCCCGCGCCGGGCGCCTCCTGCATGTACCCTTGCGAGAGTAGATGGCGCGTGTACCCTTGCGACAGATCTGATGCGCCGGGGAGGGGAGGGCGTCCAGCCAGCTGCGGCGCGGCGCTTCCCCTCGCGAGCTCGCCCCCCCCTCCAGTGGTGTAGACGCCTGCTCCGAGCGCACTGGATGAAAAGGGCAGCATCCCACCGCTGCTCAAGCCGCCGCCGCCGTGCACGGAGCCCAAAGTGCTCATCGACTGCGCGCGGAGCCAGAGCAGCTGATGGCACCCATCGGCACACCGGCCTGGGTGCCGACGCGTGAGCGTGAGCAGCAGGCGACAGAGCTGCGCACGCACGATGGGAGAGCCGTCCGCGATCGTGAGCACTGCCTCGGCTCCGAGCTCGAGCCGCCAGTCCTCGGCGGCGGAGGGTGGCGAAGCCACAGACGCGCCCACGACAGCGCCCACTGGTACCGGACACGCTGCTTCTGCTGGCGTCGTCGTGGGCGCTGAGGGCGCGCCCGAGGCTGGCGTCGTCGTGGGCGCCGAGGGCGCGCCCGAGGCTGGCGTCGTCGTGGGCGCTGAGGGCGCGCCCGAGGCTGGCGTTGTCGTGGGCGCTGAGGGCGCGCCCGAGGAAGCCATGCTCGAGCACACGGCCGTGAGCGCGTACAGTGCGGCCGCGCGCGCCTCGGGCTCCACCTCTTGGAGCACCCGCAGCAGCCGTTGGTCAAGGCGGCATGCATGCACGGCATCCTGAGCGGCTTGGTCCTCTTCACAGAGCTGGGAGGTGCACAGGCAGATCCACACGATCCACTGGGAGCGCAGCGAGCCGACCGTGCTGTCCAGCCCACAGCGGGCCGCCACCTCTGCCGCTGCTTCGCGTCGCTCATCGCCGCCGCCATCGCCGCCGCCATCGCCGCCGCCATCGCCGCCATCGCCGCCGCCGTCGCCGCCGCCGTCGCAATCGCCGTCGAGATCGAGATCGAGGGCGAGATCGAGCTGCTGAGCGAGCAACTCGGGCAGGTTCTGGCGCAGGCACGCGGCGCGCCCCTCCGGCTGCTGACGGCACACGGCGGCAAGTACAAAGAGGGCCAGTAGGCAGTGTGGCACGGGGGGTGTCGGTGCGCCCATCCCTTCGACCCACCCATACGACGGCGTCTGCCCCGAGCGCGTCGTCTCAGCAGTGGCCGACGGGCGCAGGATGTCGATGAAAAAGGCGTGCGCCGCGTCACGCTGAAGGTCGGCCTGACACGACGAGTCATGCAGGAGCACTCTGGCCCAAATGAAGAGCAAGGGTGGGCGCAGCTCGGAAGCGGCCGAGAGGAGGAGCTTGAGAATGTAGGGAAAGATGCCGACCGAGAGCATCTCGCTGACCGCCCACGCGCCGAGCGTCACGAAGCGGCCAAGCAGCAGCAGCGCGCGCAGCCGATGCGTGGGCGAGAGCAGCACCTGATGAGGGAGGCAATCAAAGGTTCGTCAAGATCGGGCGAGAGCAGCATCTGCCCGAATCAGTGGCAATCAGTGGCAATCGATCAGTAGCAATCAGTCAGAAGCCATCAGTAGCAATCAGCGGCCATCAGTGGGCGAGAGCAGCACCTGCAATAGGATGGGCAGCTGCTCGGGCGGACGGCGCGTGCCACGCGAGCCGAGCCGCAGCCAAACTTCGAATGCGGTGAGCTGGTCTGAGAAGAAGGGCGAGGGCGGCGGCGGCGGCGCCTCGCGCCCGCGCCGCGCGTTCGCGTCGCAGATGGCCGCCTCGATCACGAGGTCGAACGACTCCCACAGTGGGTGGTGGTGCATGGGCGGCAGCGCGGGTGCGGAGACGGGGTAGAGGCCCGCGCGCGAGAGGATGCGCTGCGCGAGCAGAAAGTTGCGTAGCAGAGAGGCGAGAAGCAGGTCTTGGCGGAAGAGGCGGCGGAAGAGCTCACGCGGCAGCACGTCCCACGCGATCGAGTCCGTGATCGCCGTGAAGATCCAGTTCAGCTCCCCGAGAGGCGAGCGACGGTCGCCCAGTGCACCCGGAAGCGTATCGATCGGACCAGAGGGAAGGTAGAGCAGCGTGTTGCGGCAGGCGAAGCGCAGCGCCATGCGCAGCGGCGTGGTGAGGCAGCACGTGAAGACGTCCGCTGGAAACTCCGGGTTCGTCGGCAGCTGCGCCGTCGAGTCGCAAGCACCGAGCACAATCACGTCCTTGCCGAGCACCGCCCCGCCCTCACCGGGAGAGCCCACGGCGGGGCCCTTTGCTCCGGTGGTGCCGTCGCCGCCGGCTCCGAGCGCGCCGCCGCTGCCCGCCGCGCCAGCGCCGCTGCCACCACCCGCGCCTGTCACGCCTCTGGCTGTGCCGCCGACCCCTGCGCCAGCGCCATCGGCAGGCGATGCGCCGCTCGCACCGCCGCTCGCGCCGCCAGCCGCGCCGCCAGCCGAGGCACCGCCCGCGGCGGGCGCGGCCATCATGGTGCCGAGCGCCTCGATGACCCGCGCCGCGTTCGAGCAGTCGAGCACCAGGATGCACGGCGAGCCCAGCCACAGCTGCAGATCGTACGCCGACACAGGGATGTACTGCGTGAACGATCGGTTGAAGACCCACAGCTCGCCGTTGACCGATGGGCGCGGCACGCCATGCCCGTTGAAGTGCAGAAGCAGCCGCTCCTCGCGGCCACCGTGATTGCGCCGTAGCCCGACGCACACCTTACGCAGCTCCTCGAGCGTCGGGTCGGCACACAGCCGGTAGGACGCGCGCGGCTGCCAGCACTCGTACTGTGCCTGCAGCGCCTTTCCGATGGCCTCGAGCGCCTTCTGCGCGGGCATCGATGCGGGGTCGAGCCAGCACTCGAGGCGCGCGCACGGGTCGGGCTTGATCACATCTGGCGGGTCGACGCCCACGTTGAGGCAGAGCACGAGTGCGGCTGCCACTGTCTTGAGCCGGTCGCGCAGCCGCCACGCCTGCACTGGCGTGAGCTCGTGCCAGCCGCCGACGCCATCGGGCAGCAGCAGCAGGTCGTGCAGCGCACGACTGAAGAGGCGCTCCGCTCCGGCGCGCTGAATACCCCGCGAGCTACTTGTAGCCATGCGCGGCGCCGCGACTTCACGTTACGAAAACAAGCAAAACCGCATCAGAAACCACACTCCCTGCCCACGCAAATACATGTAAGAGGGAATGGGATCTCGAATCAGCTCCGTAGCGATCTTTTGTCGGTTTCATATTTCCCCACAGGACGGGCAGGAGTTGTTAGGGAGGCGCTGTTCTATGGCGGCCGCCTCGAGCACTTTTGCCGCGTGGATGCGGGCAAAGCGGTCGGGAGCGGAGGCGGAGCTGAGCGAAGCCTTCTACGTGAAGACGGCATTGGCGGAGTCCATGCGGCCGCGCGAGTCGGCCGCGTGCACGCGCCTGCAGTCTGCGTGGCGCGGCCGCATGACGCGGGTGCTCATCGCTTACTGGGCGCACCATGGGCTCATCGTCGAGCGGATAGCGCGGGGGCACCTTGGGCGGCAGCGTGCGCGGCGGTTGCGCATCGAGCGCGACACGCAGCTGCAGCGCGAGTTCTTCGACTCCTTCGCCACCACCATCCAGCTGCGCTTCCGAGGGTTTCACTCGCGAAAGTACTTGCACAATTTCTACGCGCGCAAGGCGTACGTGGACGCGGTCTTGCGTAAAGGCGAATCGCTCAAGGGGCAGCTGCAGCGTTCCCTCGAGCAGCAGGTCGCAGAGATCACGCAGCAGCAGGAGACCAAAGGGCGCGAGACGGTCACCCGACTCGCCACGCGGTTGCACCACCTGCGCTCGACAGCCTCGTGCGCGGGCATCTACAACTCGCCCTACCACGTCGGCTACCACCCGACGGCCTTCGGCGTACCCGTCGAGGACCATTTGCGCAACGCCGTGCGCCCGCTCATCAAGACGGAGCTGCGCAAGAAGAAGCTCGTGCCCGTCGGCTCGTTACCGCCCATTAAGCCGCGAAACATGCACGAGGCCACATATCCCGAGATGCAGCAGGAGGAGCGGCAGGAGAAGTGGCTCTCGAAGACGACGCGCATGGCCCAAGAGGACTTTGTGACCGCCACTGGCAAGCGGCCCCTCGTTTACCCTGGCTCCGTCCACACAGGCGGCGTCGGTTACCACCCGCCACCCGCGTCGCTCGACCGCGAAGTCGACCGGGAGAAATGGATCTCCGATCAGACTTTCAAGTCGGCGGTGCCCACGGGCAAGATGCTGGGCACGAAGGCTCTCCACGACCCCGCCGCCGACAAATACGAGCAGAAGCTCGCGATGACGCGTCAGATGGAGGCACGTTGATGAGATCGCGTGAGATGAGCAACTGACACACAAACTCGACAAGTGGCATACCCCCACCCCCCCTATCCCCCCGGGCTCGTGCGGGCAGTGCGCCTGGCACTACTCGGCCTAGGGAGCCTGGATGCGGCTTTCTCGTTCGGGACGCCGCGCTCTTTCGGCTCGGCCTGACCGCGAACCGCGCTCTGCTATCCCCTCGTCGAGACGATCGGTCCTGTTCTGTCCGGTCCCTCGTGGAGCGGAGACGAACCTCGAACGGTCCTGCTCCTGTCCCAGTCCGGTCCCTCGTGCTGGAGCGGTTACGGCACTCTGAGCGCGGCCGACATTAAATGCCGCCGCGCGGTTTTGACTTTTGTTAGTATGCGTTGCATGAGAAAGACATCAGTACGTGAGGCCAGCGCACGCTGCGCAACAGTACACGCACCGGTCGGCACTCGCCAGGCCCAGATATGGACCGCCTCGGACGCGACCATCCTCGAGCCCCGAGGGCCGACGGTGGGCTCTCAGCCCCCATGCATGGGGGTGAGTCATCATTTCCTATCGGTCGTGGCGAGCACCCATCGTCACGAGCCTGTGATCTAGAAGGGGTAGAACGGAACGGAGCCCGGTACGGCCACCGCGGTAGCAAACGAGATGATGCCGATCATCGCCAGCCGACCGTTCTTGAGCTCGGCGTCCTGGAAGAACTTGAGCTTCTTCGGGTCCTGCGTAACGGCGGGCACGCCAAAGTTGCCACCGAACTCGGTCGCGGGGTACTTCTTCTCCCAATAGATCTCCAGCCCGCCGATGGCGAGGATCATCTGCCAGATGCCAAAGCCAGGCACCATGGCAGCCGCGAGCAGCGGGTTGCCAGCAGCGGCAGCGTCGGCGAAGGAAACGGGCGGGTTGAACGAGAGCATGCCCTCGAAGTGGGTGCCCGTCGCCGTCCACGCCCAGCCGACCGTCGCGAGCATCGCGACACGGCAGTGCTTGAGCTCTGCAGCGCGCACGAGTTTGAGGTTCGACTCATCCATCTTCTCCGAGAGCTTCAGCGGGTCCCACAACTTGTTGCCGGTCTCGGTCGAGATACCCGGCAAATCGGCCACGCCCATCGTGACAGCGGCACGCATCGCGCGTGTCGGCTGCAGCATCGGCGCCTGGAAGGCGAAGGCAGAAGTAGAGAGCGCAAGCATTATCGGGGCGAATCTGCGTAAATGAGCTCAGAGTCAATTTAGGTGGCGCGTCGTGGTAGGCGTTTTTGCGCACACCAAACGGTCAGCTGGAGGATGTGACTCAAACACACAAAAAGATGCTGTCAAAAGTACACCTTTTCACACTACAAAACAGTACTACAAAACGCGTAGCGTCGGCCCGGGCATGCGGCAGCGTGTGCGCCGATTCACTGTCACCGCCCAGCCTGACGCCTCGTTGATCGGTGCGGTTCGCCCGCTCGGTGTGCGGCAAGCGCCGCCATTGCGTGTGTATCGCGACGCCGTGACCACCGATGAGGAGGCGGCACTCGTAGCGGATGCAGATCGCTTCTTCAAGCGGAAGGCCTTTGAGGAAGGCCATTTTGACAACGTGATTGTGGGCTATCGCGAGATGCAAAAGTCTCTGAGCTCCTTTTCGGAAACGTCACGTACGGCACTGCAGCGCCTGACGGCCGCCATTTTCCCCGCGGACTGCACGCTGCAGCCAGCGCACCTGCTTGATCTCGCGCCCACGGGCTTCATTCGGCGACACGTGGACCACATTGAGTATTCAGGCGCGTACATCGTCGGGCTGTCTCTGCTCAGTGACGCGGTTATGACTCTGCACTGGGAGAAGGATCAGGAGCAGCAGGTGTGGTTGCCGCTCTGGCTGCCGCGGCGATCGCTGTACGTCTTGCATGGGGAGGCACGGTATGAATGGGCGCACGCCATACCACGGGATGCAGCGGAGTGGTGGCCAGCGGACAGCAGAGCAGCGGTGCCTGTGCGAGCGGGGCGGAGGCTCGCCGTCATTTTCCGCGATCTTCCGCCTGACAAACAGAGTGGGACTGCTGGGAACGCGTGATGGCCGTTGTGCTGTGCACACTTGGGCTCGGCGGTGTGGGGCTAAGCTCTCGAAGGGGTCCGGGGGTGGTGATGAAACTTGACGTCACCCAACCGAACCTGAACAATCGTTCGGTCTACAATTTTGAAATCGCCATTTTGAATTGCGTAACGACTATTAACTAAGTTCTCGGTGTGGCGCTGCGTTCTTCTCGTTGAGCACAGAGACGGAGATCAACCGCGAAGTGGTGGAGGATTGGAGGAGGTATGCGCCCACAGCCCATGGCCTAGCCGAGGAGGAGAAGGAGAGGAGACAGAGGTTAGCCTCGAGCGTATGTTACAAGTCCCACCTCGCCTTCCTCCACGCAGCGTAGCGTAGATAGGCGTACGCGAGCAGACCGATGAGCAAAAGCGGCCAGATGATGTTCCCGGTGATCATGCCCACGTCTACGGACGTGGTGGTCGATGCTTGGCCTTCGCGGAGCTCGCCTTCTTGAAGCGACACGAGTCGAATGTCGGCGTTTTCCGCCTCAACCACGAGGTACTTGCCAGCATGTCGCGTGATGGCTGCGGGGCCGCGGAAGCGTGCACCTGCGCCACGCCCGTCGGATTCACCCTCGGCTCGGTAGCCTGCCACAGTCACAGTGACTCCCTCTCGATTCACTTGCCGTATGCGATGGTTGGCGTAATCGGCGACGATCGCCCCGCCATAGCCCGCGTCACACGCGACGCCACTGGGTAGAGCAAAGCGCGCGGCGAGGCGCGTCACGAGAAGCAACGAAGCCCGGGGCTTCTCGCGCCGAGTGCGTGAGTCGAGGTCGCCAGGGGCGCCATCTCCCGAGAGGGTGCGCACGGTACCCACACTGGCCGGCGGCGGCGGCGGCGGCGGAGAAGGCTCCGGCGGTGGTGGCGGTGGCGGCGGCATGGACGGCGGCCGCATCGGCGGCACGACCGTTACATTCGGCCGCGGAAGCACAGAGCAGACGGGCCTGCCGTTGACGTTGGTGCAGATGGTGCCAGTGCCGTTGTTGCAGAAGTTGAGCCGGAACAGCTCGGTGCCGTTGACGAAAGTGAAGCGAGCCCCTCGCGGGCCGGCAGCTTCGATCTCACTCAAAAGGGCTGTCTGCACAGTGCGGTTGCCTCGCTGAGCTGCGGCTCGCAGTGCGTAGAGGTTCGCGTACGCTACGGTCAGGTTGAGGAAGGTCCCGTTCGCGGTGAAGAGCGGCAGGCAAAACACCACTGCCACCGGCGGCGGACTGGGCGGCGGTGGGGGCGACGAGACTGGCGGCGGCGGAGGCGAGGGCGGGGGCGGTCCTAGGAACTGGTCAAAGTCATACACGGTCGACGAGGGCATTGTCGCCACACGGATGGCGTTGTTGCCTGAGTCGGCCACGAGCAGCTGATACTGCCCCTCGAACGGGCACAGGGCGATGCCCTTGGGGTAGCGGAACTGCGCCGCCGGCCCCATGCCGTCTGCAAATCCCGCGGAGCCACTGCCAGCAAAGAGAGACGCAGACCATTCACTGTGAATGCAAAAGGGTGATTCGGCCACACACCCGCGCGGTGGCGTGAGCGCGACCACCCGGTGGTTGTCCGTGTCGGCCACCAGCAAGACCACGTCGCCGTGCGCACTCTGCGGCCACACGGCGACCCCCTGCGGATTCCAGAGCCCCTGAGGACGCTCATCAGGCAACGGCGGCGGCGGCGGCGGCGGCGGCGTGCTGGGCTCGCCGAATGAGGTCGGATCTCCATACGTGTACGACGTGGGTGGGGGAGACGTCGCTGCGGCCAACCCGTTCACGTGCACCGCCCGGGACTCCGCTCCCGCAGAGAGCACCTCCGAGCCGCTCTCAACCCCGTAACCTGTCACGCCCCTGTACAGCGTCGTCACTCTGCCGCGGTAGATTCTCCGAATAGCGTTATTGCCCGTGTCGGCCACGTAAATCTCGCCGATCGGGCCCACGGCGATACCGCACGGGTTGAAGAATTTCGCATTCTCGCCCAAACCGTCGGCAAAGCCGGCACCTCGGCCGCCAGCTATGGTCTTGGTGCTGCCGCTGTCGAACACCTGACGAATCGCATGATTGCGCGAGTCGGCCACGTACACACCCCCTGGTCCGGAGGCGATGCCGAGCGGCCGGTTGAAGCGCACGAGCCCCTTGGACCCGTCGATGAAACCGTCGCGAAAGCGCTCACCCGTGGGCCACTTCATCATAGGGTCGGAGCCCGGACCGGAAAGCGTAACAACGGCGGCTTGCACCCTGGACGCATCGATGGTGGGCTCGATCAATACTTGCACGGTGAATTGCGCGCTCGCCGACGCAATAAGCCCCAAAGCCGCCAACGGCAAGAGCCACGCCACGGGTGTCCACGAATGCGATCGCGGCATGCAAAACGCCGTCTCGAGCGTTTTTGCGCAACGATTCGGACAGTACAAACACCCCCATCCTACTAGGCGTGTCCCTACTGGAGACGCACATCCTGTGGCGGCTCTTTGGAGGGTTGAGAGACGGGCGCCGATAGGCGATGCACCATGCAAACCTCTCCTCGCATGCGGCCGGGTGCACACGCGCTCTCACGCATCCTTGTTCTTCATCTTGTCGAGCGCCGGCTTTATGTATGGCTGCACCACGACCCTGTCCATCCAGGGCGTCATCGCCGCGGCGGTGAGCACGGTGCGATATTGCGCAATGACACCGCCGAGTGCACCCCAGCCCGCCTGCGTCCACTTGGCAGACACGCAGCGCGTGAGTGTTTGCATGCAGAGGAGTGGCGCGATGGCACGTGGGCGTGCTCGTGCACGGCGCTGAGCGCACCGTGAAAGCGAGGAATTTTATCTGGCCCTCCTGCGTCAGAAGATCAATCCATTCGCCAGTGGACGAATAGTATAGCAGCTCAGAGGTCGGGAAGGACAGCACCCAGAAGACCGTTTCGGCGACGGCGATCGACAGCACACCAGCGATGCCGAACGAGGCCACCTTCTCGATCGTCATCTTCTCCTCCTCCGCAGCCTGCCACCTCCTTCTCACCAGCCTGCCGCTTGCCACCAAAGAAGGGCAGCGAGAAGCCCGCACCCTCACCCGAGTCGTTCATCGAAATGAGCGGTTTCGAAGAGGCGGCTGCCGACCGGGCGCGCGCGAGGCGGAGCGGCGCACGGGCCGCGGGCGCGAACGCCTCGGCCAGAGGCAGCACGGCGGCAACAAGAATTGCACATCGAAGCATCGCGAGGTTTCTGTTCGAGCTCAGACACAGAGAGTTTCTCAGCAGCTCACCATTCTTTGAGGAATTACTGGGAATTACTTATGAAATCGATCCTACTCAAAGTATACCGCTAAGCGCATTTGTATGATTTCGAATCGAACGATTTTTTGGCCTCCGCCCCGCTGCGTCCTCGATCTAAAACACGTTGTATCTGATCGGCGCAATGTAAGCACTAAACTCCCGTAATGGACTCTCCGTGTTGGACTCTATGGACACTCCTCCCTCTCCTGCTGCTGCTCCTTGTGTACCTCGGAGTCGACTGACGTCTGACCGCCGCAATGGACCGGCTGTTGCCTACTGCTACTCCCTACTGCGGGTCCCTATTCAGCGAGATTGTGCAATGTTCCAAGGATGCGAATCGGTCAAGCTTGTGTGATTGTCCAAACTGTCCTGCAGCCGCACGCATCACTAATTCACAAGTTGAAGCCCTTGTGATGGCATGCTGATACCGCATGATGATGATATGCTGGTCTCAAGCATGCTATAAGCCGGTAAGCCCGAGCGAGGGTCTGGATAGTCCCGGCACGCCGAGCGAATAGAAGAAGGCGGCGGCCGGGCTCGAACCTGAGGACGCAGAGGCGGACTCCTCCTCGTGGGCAAGCCCACGTGGGGGATGCTCCAGCTCCCCGCGCTCATTCATCTCCTGCACAATAGGGCGTGGCATCCCGGGGACGAAGCTGCCTGCCCACACCTGAATGTTCGGCTGGGTTGAGGGCTGGGTGGCTGAGGGCTCGTGGGTGGCGGAGGGCTGGGCAGCGGAGGGCCACCCATGTTGCCACCGTGCGGAGGGCTGGGCGACGGAGGATTCGGCGGCGGAGGGCTGGGCGGCAGAGGGCGCCTCCTCCTCCAACATGAGGAACAGATCATCTTCGTCGGCGATCGTCGACGTTCTCGACGAAAAGGGGCTGCTGCTTCCCCGATAAGAACCTGCTGAGCCCACCTCGCGCTGATGCATCATCGTCCGCACGCGCGTCTTGAGTAAATTGAACTTCTTTTCGTACTCGATGCGCAGGCTTGCGATGGCAGCATCCTTGTCGCGCTGCGCCTCGTTGGCGGACGTGCGCATAATCTCGCGCAGCGAGTTCATGTACATGTTATCGGCCAGCTCCTTGCTCTTAATAAGGGCGGTCACCTCTGCGGCAGCGGCTGCCTCGCGTTTCATGGCCTCCATCTCCACGCTAAATCTCTTCTGCCGCATCGCCTCGATGGTGGCCTCCAAGTGTTCCACCTTGGTCGCCTCCGCCCGGGCGGCCTCGAAAGCCTTTTGCAGCTCCGCCACCCGGTCCTTGTGTCTGGCCACCTCCGCGGCCAGGACCGCCTCGCATTTCATCGCCTCCCTCTCAGCGTTCAGCTTCCCACGCCGCATCGTCTCGATCGGTGGCTTCCAATTCCTTCACTTTGGCCGCCTCCGCCCGGGCGGTCCGCTCTAGAGCCCTCTGGAGCTCCGCCACTTTTGCCTTGAGCTGCTCGTGACTGGCAGCGTTCTGCTCGGCCGTCAGTCTCGTGCCGCTCCTCTCCGCCGCGAGCTGCGCCGCGCTCGCCTTGCGTGTCGCTTCAAGCTCGGCCCCGGCCGCCTCACGCTCGGCCTTCAGCCGTGCGTGCATCGCCTCGAGCTCCGCATCGAGCTCGGCAATGGCGTGCAGGCCTGCCTCGTGCTCCATCTCGGCGCGCTGGCGCGCTTCCTGTGCCTCCCGCAGCAGCATCGCCTGCGTCACATCGAATGCGCCCCCGATCTTAGGGGACAGCTTCGGGGGCACAGTTTTGCCGCCGAACTCGCCGCCGACGCTCGAGGGCGCCGAATTCGTTGGCATGGGACTCCTGGCTGGCGAGGCACGCAGCGAGAGTCGCAGTCCAGCCAGCGGCATGGAAATCGACCGATGTAATCGTTCGGGATCAGTATCCCCAGGTGGATGCTCGGGGTCGTTGCTGGCAAAGCCGAAAGATGAGACTGCGACTCGACGAAAGGTGAGACTGCTCAGTGTGCGCCCCATCAGCGATCGCGCATGCTCCTTGACAGGCTCCAAAACTATACTAGTATCGTTTGTCTCGCTGACACTGTCTGTTGACAGATCGCTCTGCAGCATCGTGCTATGAAGTTGCTTCGACAGCCAGAGCTGTTGCACGCTTTTTCCGCTCCTCCGGTCGCTCATTGTCGAGTGCAGAGGGAGACGCGAGAATCAGCAATAAAAACACGAGACCCAAGAAGGAAAGGCGGGGCTTGCTGAACTCGAACCGCGGGGCGACAATACTTGACAACACAGCGCGCCAGAGACGCTTCACCCCTTAACCCAAACAGGCTGCAGGCCTCGAGGCTGTTTGAGGCAAGGACGACCCAGGCGCCGCGCCTCGGACGGGGCGCTTTTCCAATTCACAGAAGTCGGTCTCGTCGGCGCTTCCGACGCGCGGCTATAGTGTCAGGGGGACAAAGAGTTGGACAAAGGACCAACTGGATTGATGATGATGTTGCCAGTGTACCTCACGCTGCTCTGCGGCGCGGTCGCGATGCCGTTTCCGTCGTGGATCAACGAGACCACCCTTTGCGCGAACGGCCAATGCAACAAGCCCAACTCGATGTATGAGCGGATTGCAGATATTCAGCCCGGCTATCAATGGAATGACGCGGGCGGCTACTGCGGCTCCTGGGCGACGCAGCGCGCCGTCCTGTCAAAAGGTGCCTGGATCTCGCAGCAGCAGGTCCGCGACCATACTCACAACTGCGGTGGGCACGATAGCGAGATCCTGTCCTGCAATATTGATGAGGCTTGGAAGAACCTGAAGATCGAGTACGACGCCTTTGATTTTAACAAAGAGCCAGTTCCGCAGACTGCCGCGTATGCCAAGTGGCTCAAGGCGCAGCTCGTGCAGGGCCACGTGGTTGCGTGGATGATTATGTGGAGCGGCCAGGATTATCCCATCTACAATCTCGTGCCGCCGGCGGGTATGTATGGCCACGTCGAGCCCGTCATTGGCATCCAGTCAAACCACCCGCTCAACGACACGACCGTCTACGATGACGACGTGGTGGTCCACTTCACCGATGGCGGCGTCAACACCGTCCATCGGCCCATCTCCACCCTCCCGTGTAAGTGGGCCGGCATGGGCAAGCCCGCTGACTGCGGCGAGTACTCGTACGGTGTGGGCAACCCTTACGGATTTGGTTGGGCGGCCAAGGGGTTCACCCAGGATCCCAAGCCCTACCAGCTAGCGGCGCTGAAGATCCAACCGTGGGAGCGCGAGCCTGACACGCGCAGCGGTGAGAAGCCCGAACCGCTCGCTGGCACGCTCACGGCCTATGAACTGACCCCGGGTGCCACATATGACATCTATCGATGGGACTCGGTCAAAGAGGCGTTCACGTACACGAACGAGTACAAGAAGATCACGTTCGCGGCCACAACCGATACGTACGTGTACACTGACGATAAGAGCTTCATGAGCGAAGGCACCACGTACTACCGCGTCGTGAAAGCGTAGACCAACGCGTGCCTCAATTGCGCGAGGACTGCGAGGACGAGCGTCGCGTCAGGCGTTGGCCGCGAGAGGTGCGGGTGCGAGAGGCGGAAGATCCATCTCATCCACGTGCAAAATCTGGCGGGGCTCACCGGAGACTGTCGGATACAGTTGAATGGGCGCCCGGTGCTGGCCCGTCTATCTCGCGGTATCACAACGTCCGTTCTGTGAGCGTTCCGGGGTCCACTAACCAACTTTTTCATGCGCACCGTTCTGGCCCCGTTCTGCGTCGCTGCCGG
>JWZX01003118.1:0-80515 GCA_001275005.1 Chrysochromulina tobinii | reverse complement strand
TGGGTGACGTCACGTGTCACGTAACCCCAACGAAGTGCGACGCGCATTCGTGTCCTGTTCAGCGGCTCGGTGCCGCGGTTTGTCGTGCACTGGGAACAGAAAACAACTGCGCTTTGCGCTTTGAGCTCTGGGACAGATGGCTGCGTTGGCGGCTCCTGCCGTGCTGCCAATCGTCCCTCTCGCTCTGCCGGCTGTGCCTCACCTCTTCGTGCGATGCGCCCCTCTCGGGGCGGAACCTGAGCTGGACTACCTGCGTGTCCCGACGGGCTGCGCTGTCTACCGGGCGTTCCCCACGCTGGGATGGCTCGACGTCTCGGCTACGTTTCCTGGGCACGTGGCAGCCCCGGCTTTGGTTCTACAATACATCTTGGGGGCGCCTATGCATTTCGACTGGGGCACTGCGGCTGCTGATGCCATGCTGCGGCAGCCAGAGCTCCTCGTGATGGTTTCGCTAGGCGCGCTGGCTCGATTTGCTGACGCTCAGGAAGGGCTGGGCGTGTTCGATAAGGTCTACAGGTCTTCCCAGGCTCATCTTGATGTGCTGGAGATCGCCTTGCAGCGCTGCCCGGCACCTTCACCCTTTCTACTTGGACCGGGCGAGCTGGTCATTCACTCGCCTTTCTTGACCGCCGCCATACCGCCTGTGGTCGCCGTCGCCGGTGTGGCCGCCGTGGCCGCCATCGTCGCGCGGGCAAGGGTGCGCGCTCGCGGCGGTGTGGCCGCCATCCCGGCCGTGGTCGCTAGGCCCGCTACCCTCGCCGTTGCCGCGGTGGCGGGCAGAGCAGGCGTCGCAGCCGGTTTTCCTGCCGAGTTGGAATGGCTCTCTCTGGTGAGAACGAGCGCACGCGTGGACGAGACTTCGATCTTCCCGTTGCTCGCTTTCCTTCGGATGGGTGCGATCGCACCAGACCGCTGCTCGCAGCTAGCCCGCGCTGACCCAAACTCGTTGATCAGAGAGGTCTCCGATTCCCTGCGAGCTGGGACATTGGGGCACTCCAATGCAACAACGCTGGGCAATGCCGCTTTGGCCCGGCACTTCCCGGCTTTCTCCTCGGTTTTGGAGCTGCTGCCGGTGGCGTTACGGACGCATGCTTTTGACACGGTTGTCTTGGGACGCGAGCTAGTGGACGCTATCTCTTTCTCGGGTGACCAAGCCAAGCAGGACGCGGTGACGGCTGCTCGACTCCATTTGATCGGGCGGGCCTACCCTTCTGCCCATGACTTCGTTGGTCGAGCCTCTGGGGTCGCGGCGAAGGTCTCGGCCATCCGTGCCCTCGCCCCGTTGGGACTCGGTTACCGAGCGGGCTGCTCGCTATTCGAATGCCTCGGCACTTTGGACTCGATGCTCCTCAAGCACGCTTCGTTCCTTACGCAAGCATGGAACAAGCTCCTCTCGGTCACGGAGGTCATCGAGCTGCTCAAGGTCGAGGATGCGGAGTGGAAGGCCGCGAGCAACGCGAGTGCACGAGGTGCAGAGGAGGGCTCTCATTCGCCCGACGCAAGCCGCTCGGCGGTCACCTTGCGTGGAGTGACCGAGGCGGCTCTCAAGCGGGCGCTCCTTGAGGACCCCCGCTTCGTGGCGCTGGCAGAAGAGATTGCTGATCTTGACCTGGACACGAACGAGGGGCGTGCGAGCGCTTTGGAGACGGCTCTGCTTTCGGGCCTCACCATCATCCAACGGTTCTTTGCCAATCCAACGTGCCTCACCACGAAGCACGTGGCGTTCGCCTCCCTCACGCTCTGCCTGAGTGAGCTGCCCAGCTATTTTGGGCGCGCTCAGGCGACTGACCTCGTGACCGGCGAGATTCCAGAACTCCGGGACAGCTGGCTATTCGATGCGAAGCAAGCGGAGAATCTCTTCAAGGGTAAGATCTCGGAGGTCACGTGGTTCAATCTCCCTCACGGAGCTCTGGGGCTGATGAATCTAGACGCCTCGGAGCCCTTTCGTGATTGCCCGATCGACCAGTTGTACACGGTGGAGTCGGTGCTCGAAGAGACTATCCCCTTCGTACGGGCAACGATGCTCGCGGCCGGCTGGGCGGCGGAGTCGAAGGCGGGTTACACTCTGCTCGCCCTCTTCGAGCGGCAGCTGGCGCACGTACGCTGGATCCGTAAGCAGGGCGAGATGGAGATCTCAACCCTGCTGCCGCACGCCCAGGAGTCGTTCCAGGCGGCGCTCCTCGCCTGCGACGAGACGCATGGACGCATGCTCTCTCACCCGGAGCCGATGGTCGCTAAGCTGGACTTCCACCTCCCGTTCGACGGGCCCTACGACAAGGCGCTCTCGTCGAAGACCGCGGGTGGCAAGATGATGATCACCATGCGCCGCGCATTCCCCAACCTTCTGCCCCCATCAGCCCCTCGCTCGCTCGTGGGTGTCCGACTGGAGGCGCCGGCGACGCCGAGTGGAGGTCGCGGCGGCGGCAAAGGCGGCGAAGGCGGGGGAAAAGGCGGTGGAAAAGGCGGCGGCAAAGGTGGCGAAGAGGGGGGCAAAGACGGCGGTGACATGAAACTACCTGGTTCCCAGAAGGACCTCGTCTCCTGGCCGGACGCCACGCACATGCGGCTGGGCTCGCTTATCTACGACACCACTGCCATCGCTAAGCATTACACGCTCAGCCTCGATCACTGCTTCCCCGTTCTCCTCTCCGTTAAGAAGGGCGGGCATGCTCTCGCTCTCTGCGATCACTGGGGCGAGGCGGGGCACACGTCGCTCGTCTCGGAGAAGCACGTCGCGCCAAAGGAGTGGAACTTCCAGTACGTGTGCGCCCACATGGCTGCGAAGGCGGCGGGCGCCGCAGAGGGCTCCTCGCACAAGCACAAGCGCCAAAAGAAGAAATGATGCGACGGCGGCGCGGCGGTCTTGACCGCCGTGGTCGGGGACGAGCTCATTTGGTATCTTGACATCGTGCTTCAGGCACTTCATGTGACGCTGTTCTGCGCGCTGGGTCTTATCTCACGGATCTGGATGGATCTGCGGACCCAGCGACAGGCGGAAAGCCCTGCAAGCTCGACTGGCAACAGTCGACGTGACGCAGGCAATCTTCGAGTGAATCGGCTCGCACGCGCTCCGGCCGTCGACCCCGGTAAACTCTCGCTGCCCGCTCGAGCAAGAGCGGGCGGTGGTCCTGGCAAGGGCATCGAGCCTGAGCTAAGGGCCGCCCCCTTCCTATACGGGGGGCGCATTCCACTGCGGATGCGCGACGTACACGAGGCTTCTTCGGATGGCAGGCCTAAGGGGGTCAGCCATCCCACTCCCTCGACCTGGTACGCAGCCCAGTGGGTATTGCGCACCCGTGGAGGCGGTGGAAACGAAGGGGCGGATGTGTCTCTTCGTCCACTAGGGCAAGAGCACGACGCAGTCGTCAACATGACCGGCGGTCCCTCGGGGTTGCCGCCCACGCCCTCGGCGCCGAGCCAGGGATGGGGCTCAGCGAATGCTACGTCTCCGTATCTCTCTCACACTCTGGAGCGCCGTGGATACACGGGCACGGAAGAAGAGGTTAGCGAGGCTGCATCTCGGTCCAAACTCGTACACGACGCTGATTCTGAGTGTGCCCCGGCCCCGACTGAGCCTTTCTTGACCTTCCCCGATGCCGGCGCGGCGATCTTGCACGACCTCGCAGGGGCGCAGTCGGTTGCTCTCGCCGAGCTCACGGCGGCAGGCGTAATCCTCCTATTTGTAGCCAACTTGCTGCAGCCGCTCGTGTTCGCTCACGTGAACGGCCTTCAGGTTCTGGGCGCCGAACTGCCCCTTCCGTTGGCGCGTGCGACACCGATGCGCTTGCTCGAAAGGTGGGCCGAGCTGGCCTTTTCGGCCAACGCCCTGGCCACTACTTTCATGATAGGCCGCTACCGCGACAACGGGCCGCGTTTGGGCGTATGCATGCTACCATTCGCGCCACCCGAGGCAACGATTGTCCGCACGGCCGCCCAGCGACGTTGGCGGCTCGGCCTGGGTGCCACTTTCGCCTGGTGCACTCTTGCCAGCATGGCAGGTACCAGCCTTGCAGATCCCATTGCCCGTGCCCTAGTCGGAGTGGCAGCGTTCTGTGGGCCAGTCACTTATACTGCAGACGCGCTCCACGAAGTCGAACTGCTGCGCCCGGTCTTCCGCGTGGGGGCAACCGCAGTCGCGAGTATGGTGGGCATGCGCCCTCTCACTTACGACATCAACACGGTGGGCTATTGGCTGCGACAAGACGCTGATCATCAGATGGTACTGCGGCGCGCTCTGGAGGCTAGAGTCGCCGTAGGAGAAGTTTACTTGCAGGGGTGGGCGGAGCGCATCCTCCCGCCCCCTCAGGAGCTCCTCGATCTTGTACACGTCCAGCTGCCCGACATGCTCGCAGAGGACCTGATCGGCCTCCCTTTCTCGCCCATCTACGTACCGCCGGTGACGCCTCACCTGCCGCGAATGCCGGCCCAGCTACCCGCGGCAGCGCCTCACTGTGTGCGCTCGGCGATGGAATTGCTCGAGGAGCCCGCCCGACGGCGCGTACACGCGTGGCTCACCCGAGCAGTTGACCAACTGCGCTGCATAGAAGAGCACCCGCCGGAGCACACGGGCTGCGAGCTTCTCCGCCCGCCACCGCTGGTTCTTGGCCAAGAGGCGCTTTTACCATGGGCGCAGGGGCGCGTCTGGGACCTCACCTTCGAACGTGCACCGTGCGCTGTGCCGCTCGACGTGACGCTGCCCATCGAGACGCAGCTCAACTTGCCTTTCTTGCGCGAGCGGCTGCAGGGTTACCCCGACCAGAACCTTCTATCGAACCTGCTGGATGGAGTGCGCTTCGAAGCCGACGTCGAGCTCCAGACGGTGCTCGTACCCCATCTCATCTCGCTGCCTATGGGGTTCACCTCTGTTCGGAACGAGCTCTATCGGTTGCAGACGCTGGGATGGTATCGTTTCTTCGACCACTTGCCCTTCTGGCCCATCTACTTGAATGGACAGGGCGCTACTGCGCGCAAGTTGGAGACGCGCTACCGGCGTACAACGGAATGCGGAGGACCGAGACGCCCGACCTTCGACGGCAGCGGCCTACGCGCTCTTTCCATCAACGAGGCCGCAAGCATTCGCCACGTGCCAGTCTGGTATCGTTTCCGCCACGACCCACCGTGGTTGAAATATATGCAGGAGCGCCAGCTGGCCGAACCTCTCGAGTGGGACATGCCTTCTCTGCGACCGCGAGAAATCAAGCCCACGCTCGCAATGGTCATGCGTGATCTATCCATTCTGCTAGCAGCGGCGCGTCGCCTCGACGAGCCCCTCTACATCTTCGGTGATGATGCCAAGGACTACTTCAACCAATTAGCCATCGCCTCCGAGGATTGGTGGAAGCTTGGGGTGGTCTTCGTCCACGCTGACGAAATCGCGGCCCCGCGCTCTGCGGGCGAGCGCCTATTCTTCATCTCCGAAAGGCGCCTCGGCTTTGGGGCGATGCCAGCCACCAACATCGCGCAGCGTTTTAGCGAGGCCATGTTGCACCTACTGCGACAGGACATGGACGCCGCGGAAGATCAAGTGCCGTTGGACTCACGGCCGTCAGCCGAGCGCTGGCGGGCAGCGCGGCAAGCTATCCGTCGGGAACATGCGGACGAGCAGCGTGCCCAACTGCGCCTTTACGTCGTCCACATGTACACCGATGACCCTATCATGATAGTCGTCGGTGTGGACCGTGCGCTTCGGTTGTTATCCCTCTGGGTGCGCCTCACCACCGAGCTCGGTCTTATCATGGCGATCCCAGAGAAGCGCTCGCTCGGCACGTGGGCCCCATGGCTGGGAGTCTTGCTGCTCGCCGGCCTCGGGCTTGTGCTCGTGCCCAAAGCCAAGCTGCTACGCACAATCCATCGCATCGACAAATTGCTCACCGACGGCTTACCTTTTCAGGACTACAGGTCGCTCATCGGCCTCCTTGAGCACCTGCGATGTGTCTACGCGGCCGCGGCTTCGATCATGTACGGCCTGTACCAGCCGCACGGCTCCCTTCGGGTCCAACACGAAGGACCAGCCGCATTGATCCGCCCCAATGGCTTCCAAGTCGAGCAGCTGCAACGGCACCGTGCCGCGCTGATCAACACCGGTGGAGCGCCCGTCACTGTGGTGCTGCGCAAGGGCGACGGCGCCGCGCCGCCGCACCTCGCCGTAAAGTACATCGTCTCAGCCGACGCCGCCACCGACAGTAAGCCGCCCGGCCTGGGAGGCTTCTGCCACGGCCTCTACTGGTACATCCCTCTACCGCTCGAATGGCTCCTCTACCTGCACATCACGGTGCTCGAGTTGCTTGCCAGCGGCTTAGGCGCAATCACCCTTGCGCACCTCCGCCACGCGCAACGAATCCGTCTGCAAAGCGACGCGCTCGCGACACCCTTTGTGCTCTCTCGCCATCGTGCCCGCAGCCCCATGCTGCAGTTTGCACATCATGAGCTACTTAAGGACCAGCACTACAGGGTCGTTGCAACCAACGCGGACATCCAGCACCTAGATGGCGACGACAATCCTTTCAGCGACAGCGTCTCACGCGCCCTGTGGCCGCGTTTCGACCTTCTTTGCCGCGCTGCCAACATCCAACCAATGCAAGTACAGGTACCAGCACACGCCCTGGACCTGCTTCGCCGAGTGGCAGACACGGCCCGCCACGTGGGCGTGCGCATCAATCGATCCTCCTACGTACGGCCCGATCCGGTCCTGCCGCCGTCCATGCTCATGCTAGGCAAACGATCATCGGCCTGCGAAGAGGCAGACGCGGTCGCCACCATCGGCGCCCGCCTCGCCGCCGTGCTGCGGGCGTCCGCCCAAGTGCCAGCGCCGCGGCAACCGGCCGCCGGAGCGGCCATCTCGGATCGCCTCATCAGCCGCCTGCGCGGGGAAGCCTCTGCTAGCCAGCCTTCAGTGCCGCCGATACCGGCGGTTACAGCGGCTACACATCCGCCGGTGCCGCTGCGTACGCGCGGCCGCTTAACATCCGTGAACGCACGCCCAATTACTGTCCGGCAAGGCAAGCTCACCCTTACTACAATTGGCAAGTTGCGCCTCCTCGCTCTGCCACAGTCTGCGTCCGCCAAGCCTTCGGCCAACCGGGATGCCTTACGCGAGGCCGCGCACGAACAAGCGACCAGGCGAGCAACCAGCTTCGCTCGCGCGGGTTTCGGCACTGCGCACAATGTGGACCAGCTGGCTGCTTTGCTACAACATGCCGGCGACCTCGCCGACTTTGGCGCCTCGCATGGCACACGCAAGAAGAATGAAGCGGCTTGGGCGCATTGGGAGCATTTCGCGGCCCTAGTGGGTTTCGATCCTCTCCTATCGGCTGACCAGGTACGTAACCACCCAGGCGAGATCAGCACCCTGATGGCCACATTTCTGCTCTACGTGTACCCTAAGATGAAGGGCAAGCGGGGCCGACAGTGGGCCTCGCCACGCAGCGCGTTCGCATACGTGCTCGCCATTATTCGGATCTTCCGCGGATGGAAGGTTATCCTGCCGCCGGCGAAAGTGGTACAGGGCGAGCTGCACGGCCTGCTGCGAGCTTTCGTGGTTGTGCACGGTGCACACGCCCTCATGCCCCAACGACGGGAACCGTTCCGATTTGCCATGGTGCAGGCGCTACTCAGTCTCCCGGCCGGACGCCTCGGTGCCCGGAACTATGACCCTAGCAGCCCCATCGGCCATGCCTTCCGCGGCATGCTCGCCCTCGGATGGCGTACGGGCCACCGCCTGGCGGAGTTTGTGGCGCACCCTTCAGGCGAAGTGTGCTTTGTTACTCGACTTGACGTCACTTACATCATCGCCGGCGTGCCGGTCTGCGATCCCACCCACGCTCAGCTGAGCGCCATGCGGCCGGGTGACACCATCCTTATCGCGCCACCACGCTCCAAAACAGACCAGTTTGGGGAGATCCATTCACCTTTCCCCTCGGCAGTAGCCTTCTCCTCGGACCCGAACAGCGCGGGCTACATCATCCGACAAATCGAGCTGCAACGCCCGGTACATGGATTCAGCCGCGGCATCACACCGCTCTTCGCCGACGAGTACGGACTCCCTTACACGCACAGTGTAATGGACACTCTCCTCCACGTAGCCCTGGTGCGCCTATACGGCGAAAAGGTCGCCTCATGCTATTCGTGGCACTCGCTGCGCTCCGGCCTTGCCACTGCCCTCAAGGCTGCCGGCTGCGCCGACGACGTCATACAAATGATATGTCGCTGGGCGAACCCAGAATCGCTCAAGGTCTACGCTCGGCATGGTACCTCCCTGCACATCAACTGGGTCGACCGCGCCGAGAAGGCAGTCATCGACGCAATCCAGTCCTCAACCGTGCCAAAGGTGTGCAATAGTGAAGGCAACATCGCCTTGCTGCACGCTTTTGGCGGAAACATACCGGCGCGGGCGCGTCACGTGCTCGACAACGCCGACCACGACGCGGGTGACACGGCTGCGCCACCGCCCGCACCGCCAGACTCGTCACCACTGACCGCTGCCAACGCAATCGGACGCCGCGTGCGCGTGCCCGCCGCGTGCTGGCCTACGTACCCGTGCACGGAGCACGGGGGCCTGGGCTGGACAGCACTAGTGACGACGCTACAGCGCCCAAATGCCGCCATCGTACGCTTCGTCGAAGCCTCCGACGACCGCGGCCTACCTTTCGCCGATGTCAAGCTGGACCTGACGGTCCTCATTCCTTTCTAACTCATCCAACTTAGCTCTCTCACCGACCGCTTACTTTACCAAATCGCAGCTTCATGACGCGCCTAGAGCGCTGAGCCTCAGCTGCCAAACATTACCCGACCCTCCCACCCATTGGGATTATTCCAACCAGTGACTGCACGACACCGCCCGACCGCCTTAACCACCGTCCCGTCTTCCGCGCCTCACACTACTACAGGGACTCAGAGCTCGGCCTCAGGGCCAGCTCTCGGGGCTGATTAATACTTAACATCCCTATGAAGTGTGAAGCACAGGAAGACGGTGGGTTCTAGCGCCTAGGCGCTAGATTGGTTGTCTTCTAGGGCAAACAACGTTAAGGGTGGTAGGCGCAACAGCTCGACGCCGAGCCGTATGCGCCGGCGGGCGGGTGTAAACAAACATACCATGCATGCATGAGACTTCAGATTCTTAATCTGGAGGAATGAGATGCGCGTTTGGGTGACGTCACGTGTCACGTAACCCCAACGAAGTGCGACGCGCATTCGTGTCCTGTTCAGCGGCTCGGTGCCGCGGTTTGTCGTGCCCCACCCTCCTCAGACCCGTACTGTCTAGAATAGGGGACTCAGAGCTCGGCCTCAGGGCCAGCTCTCGGGGCTGATTAATACTTAACATCCCTATGAAGTGTGAAGCACAGGAAGACTTTATCTATTCGAATACGCCGCACAGCCACAAGGTAAACACACAACTCGCCGAAGAGAGAAGTTCAAAAAGAAATACGAGCTACGAGCCCGCAGCCCGCACGCGCGCACGGTCGGGTGCGTGCGCGACGAGAGTTCTAGGCCTTCTCATCATCTCATCGGGGACCTCAAATTCGGTTGTTGCATGTTGGGACCTCAAGTTCGGGAGATACAGACCCTATCTGTATGGTGTATCTCTCCTAGCGCCCGCGTAGGCTAAGCTCCCGTCCTACAAACAATCTTTATCCGGATCCAAGTGAGAGCGCGCGCGCGCAAAGCGCCAAACCTCGAACGGTCTTTCGCTCGACCGCGCAGAAGCACCGTACCGGTAGTCGGTACAGTGCCCCGGAGCTGGACAGGAGTTAGTACCGCGCCGCGCGCGTACACTTCCTCCAACGAGTTCGCGCTCTTATGTGGGACTGGAGGTGTGTCAGCTCGACGTACAGCGCGGACCGCGAGCGCAACAGACACGACCTCACGATCGTGGACAGAGCGGGTGGGGGCGTGCCGCGATGAGTAATGTTCATGGTAATGTTAAATGTGGTGTAGGGACAGGTCCCTGTACCGCGCCAACGGGACGATACCGTGCACTCAACCGTGCACACGAGTAAGGCCAAAGGCGCATTGAAAGAGGCCAAACGATTGCTCAGCTAGACAGGTGGAGGCAAAAGCTTAGCCTACCTTCCAGAAGCAGTGCTTGGCTGGAAGTGGAGGCGCTGCTGCAGGCGCTGCAGCTCAGGAGTGGCGAGCGCGTACTCCTTGGCCTCGTTGAGCACGCGGTCGCCACGGTTCATGAATGAGCCAAACTCGCCCGCAGAAATGTATCCCGAGCTGTCAACGTCGAGCGCGACCCACGCCGTCTTTAGCCGGTGATCATCCATGACCTTCGGGCTCAGCTGCAGCTCGACCCGAAGCATATGACGAAACTCCTTAAAGTCGATGCGGCCACTTTGGTCGGAGTCGACGCGCCGATAGAATTTGAACCAGGCGGCTTTCGTGGGGTCGTACCCGACGAGCTCGAGCATTCGCGCGTTGCATGCCTCGGAGAGCTCGCGCACCTCGGCCTCACTCGCGCTCGGCACCCCCACCAGCTCGGTGGTTATAGAGTCCATCCGCGAGTTCGCCCGTACTGGAGCGGGTAGGCTGAAGAATCGAATGCTGCTGCTGCCACCGAATATGGCTGGCTCGTCTGTGTCGGCTTGCGGCCTGCTCGTGCCGTCACACTTCTGGTCGTTTGGTTTGCTGCTCACCCATTGCAACGGCTCTGCGGGATGGGATTGCAGGCCTTGAGCCACGACCACCTCGGTAATGCAATCACGCTGCTGCGCGATGATTGTCGAGGAGACGCAGAGCGGGCTCGATTGCTTTGGTCTTCCTTCTTTGGGACTGTCGGCTTTGAGCTCCCCAGGCAACTTCTCGCTCGTCATCTCACTCGTCGCCTCTCTCGTCGGGTTTTGGGCGAGGTTCGCGCGTGTCTCGTGGAAGGCTGCATGCTCGGTCGCAGGCGCCGTCTTTGCCAGCCGCTGTTGCGGTGGAGACAGCGGCTCAAGCGAGGACGGCATAGAGCGTGCATGCAGTCGGACGGTGCTCGGACGGTGCACCTTGGGCATTGGACCGTCCGTCGGAAACCACCTGCCTAAGGTGTGCCCACTTGAGCCCGCCGGAGCACACCACCGATGCCCAGCACTAATGCCCACCAGCCGATGTCGCCGCCACTGCCCCGGCCAGACTAACGGTTGTGTCGCCTTGGTTTCATCGCGACGCGGTACCAGCGCATCGGCCGAAGCGCTCGCTGGCATCAAACCCGCACTGCTCGGCTTTGGCGGCGGCTCGAGGGACCGGGGCACCTCCCATCGTTGCAAGGGTGGCAGGCCATTCCTTCGGAGTGGCGTGACGCCGTGTCTCACCTCCGCGGCGGCCTTTGCCTGCGCAACGTCCTTGGCCCTTGCGGCCGCGAGTTCGATCGCCTCACGGGCGCGAGCAGAGAGGTCGACGTGGCTCTTAGTGGACCGCGCCGGCGCCGCCATCTCAAGTCGCCGCGCGCGCATGCGTTTCAGCTCGCCACGCGTCTTCAAGGGCAGCGCGGCGCGCCCCGGTGGGACATTGAGCCACAGCACGAGGTGAACGATGCCCACCTTCTGGAGCATGTTCCCTCCGCGCACCGCCTTCAGGATGATGTCAAACGTCGCGTCCGCGACAGGTGCGACCTCGCTGACCCATAGGTCGTCATCCTCTTCGCGCAGCAGCTTTCGCACGTGCGTCGCAAACGCGACGCGCGTGAGTCCGCTGCTTCCGTTTCGTACCTCGGTTTCGTCCCACGCGCGCAGCAGATGGGTCGGCGCGAGGTTACAGCGCCCGAGCATCTGCTTGATGAGCACGCGAAGGGCCTCGGGATCCCACGCGATCTCTTCGAGCGACGGCCGCACTTCCAGGCCCGTTTTCACGTCAAGCTGCGGCTCCGGCACGAGCTTCCCAACCGCCCGGTTGAAGTGCCGTTCGTCGAGCGAGTGCTTCCGACCGCGTATGAACTCGTAGAGCTCATCATAGCCGATGACACCGTTGCCGTCATCGTCGAGGCTCTTGAAGACGGCGTCGAGCACGCGCTTTTCACCGCGAAAGCCGAGCCTCTCGCGCATCGTAGTGAAGAATTCCATCGAGTCGATTTCATTGCTCATGTCCTTTTCAAAGACTTTCATAAGATCGACCACTAGAAGACCGCTCTCGTGCAGCAGCTTCTGCAATTCACTTTGCACGTTCGGCGCGTCGCGCCCATGGATGATCCAGCCCGTGGTATCCACGGGATCGTGATCGCTCGCGCTATCGTGGCTCGGCGTCGGGGTGGAGGCGGAGACCAGCTCACCGTACGCGACGGTCCCAGAGCCGTCATTATCCAAAGCCGAAAAGATTTCGTATGCGACCGATCCAAAGCCCAAATCCTTGCACACCTGCTCAAACTCGATGGCATCCAGCTGACCGGTGGAATCTTTGTCGTAGACGTGGAACGCACTCTCCAACATCTCTGCGCCATGCCGTTTCGAAGCCTTCGCGGCCGACCATCGGAAGAATTCAGAGATCGACAAAGTGCCGTCGCGGTCGACATCGGCCGCGTCGAACCATACGCGAATTTCTTCGGCACCAAATGCATCGCGCACGCCCTTTGGTTGCAAGGCAATGAATTCGCCAAAATCTATCTTCCGGTCCTGATTCTGGTCGTACTCGGCAAAGAGCATGGCATCCTTCTGCATCTCAAAGATCAGCTTCTTGCGGGACCGCACATTCATCTCCGCCGATAGCTCCACTTTCGTGCTGATAGCTTTCATCCTGTGCCCCTTCATCTCCTTCTTCATCCCGAGAGCTATGTCGGGGAGTCGCCACGAGTGAAACAGATGCGACATAACATACCCAAAAAGGCACACATCGAATGAAACGGAAACCGATGTGTGGGGGGCATCTTTTGGAACATGAGTGGTCCATGCTAACCAGGACCGCTAGTAGGGATTTAGAGTCGAGTTGGAGCTTCAGCGCAACGACGACGAGCCGGCATAAGGTCGAGGACAAGCCGGCACCGTGGCAGCCGACCCACCCAGCCGGCCACGGCGGGCGAGAGGCGACGCCGCTGCGCCGAGGCGCGGCGCCGTGTTGCGTCCAAAGTTATCGCGCGAAGGACGAAGGAGGCGCGATGTTGACTTACCATCCGGATGGCGAGCGCGCGATTGTTTTCAGTGTGGCCATGGCGCTGTTTGCGGTCATTTTGCGAAGATCTTCGCATGATCATTCCAAAGAACGCGCTTAAAGTGGGCGGGAGGGGCGGGGTGAAAGGTCGGTTCACGAGACGGTGGTGGGCAAGGTCTTCCTGTGAATTTTACTCCACGCGGCCTATGCCACGCCTCGCGCACCCACCCTCCCTGAGTGCGGTCTTCGTGCACCGCAAGGGCGGCATTTCGTACTTCGTCTTCGCGGCCCTCGCTTTGCTGCACGCGATCGTCTTCCGATGGCTCGTCTCCACAGTCGGCGAGCCTTATCAGCAGACAGTCCAGCAAAACGAGCGCATCCAGGCTACCGCCGCGCTCGCAGAGGGCATCGACCGGCGCAGCTTGCTCTCGCTGCAGTCGGGTCTCACGCGCGCCGCCGATCTGCCCACCTTCAACGAGACGCTCTTTGAAGAGGGCAAGGACCTGCACCGCAAGCTGCGCCAGCGGCTGGATGCACTCACGCAGGCCGTCGATGCGGAGGAGCCAGAGGCGATCAGCGTGGCGCTCTCCGGAGCCATCGAGTTGCACACGGACGGGCGGCCCATCGTCGATCAGTACCACCTGCGCTCGGCCGCCAAGAAGCTGCAGCTGGGGATCATCGAGAATCGACTGGGGACTCTGAATCTCGCCGGTGCATCCGCCATGCTTGAGCGCGTCAAGGCAGCCATCGAGTTGAGCAGCGACCTCGACGAGGCGAGCGATCGACATGAAGAGGACGAGAAGAAGCTGCCGAGCAAGTATCTGCCCTCGTTTTGGGCGTCGCTCGCCCTCTTCGGCTGCCTGCTCGCTCTGCTCCTCGTGCACATGAGCACGCACTGGTCAGTCGCCTTCAGAGCGCTCATGTACTATTCTCCCACCCGTACGCTCGAGGTGGGCTCGTACGCGCGTGTGGTGCCGCCGCCGCACCGCGGCGCGGCCGAGATCGTGCCTCTCGAGCGCTCCTCGGACGGCACCCTCTTCTTCGTGCACCAGCGCCAAAAGTTCGAGGTGGTGTCGCTCGGCGAGAGGGCGGTGGGCGGCGGCGCGACGGACGAGCGCGCTGCCGCCGCGTCGGTGGTCCCCGCGGGGTCGGTGGGCGCGTGCCTGCCGCTGCTGTGCCCGGTGGCGCTGCCGCTCGGCGAGTACGCCGGGGCGGCGGGTCTGGCGGGGGCGGCCGTTGGGCGCGCGCAAGAGCGGTTTGGCGCCAATTCCTTCGAGATCCCACTGCCAACGTGGATCGATCTCTACAAGGAGCAGCTCGCGTCTCCCATCGCGATGTTCCAGCTGCTCTGCTGTGTGCTTTGGATTTTGGACGAGTACTGGAAGTACACGCTCTTCACGCTCTTTATGATCCTGAGCTTCGAGGGCACCACCGCCTTGTCGCGTCTCAAGAACATGCAGCAGCTCCGCGGCATGTCAGCCAAAGGGTTCTCGCTCCACTGCTACCGCGACGGCGCTTGGGTCCTCGTGCCGTCGACGAGCCTGCTGCCGTCGGACATCATCTGCCTGCGCCGGCCGGCGGGTGCAGAACCTCTCACCGTGCCCGCCGACTGCGTCGTGCTGCGCGGCGGTGCGGTGGTCAACGAGTCCACTCTGACGGGCGAGTCGATCCCACAGGTGAGTGCCCCCTGATGACCCCTGAGGACCTCTGATGACCACTGATGAGAAGACCCCCGACGACCCATGGATGACCCTGGATGACCCCGGATGACCCCTGATGACCCCTAATGACCTCTGATGACCCCTGATGACCCCTGGTGACCCCTGGTGACCCCTAATGACCCCTAATGACCCCTAATGACCCATGATGATGGCCACTGATCGCCTTCTTCTCGGCGTCCTTCCACAGCTCAAGGACCCTCTGACCGTCGAGCACAAGGACAAGGGCGACCGGCTGGACATCAAGTCGACGCACCGCGTGCATACGCTCTATTCGGGCACACTGCTGCTGCAGGCGACGGGGAAGGCGGTCGTCGTCGTCGAGGGCGCCGACGCAGACGGCACCGGCGCCGTGGGCGAGGGCAGCGAAGCGAAGGGGGAGCGCTCGATCACCAACTGCCCCAACGTGCCCACACCGCCAGAGGATGGGTGCGTGTGCTACGTGCTCGCGACGGCGTTCTCGTCCTCGCAGGGCGAGCTCATGCGCATGATCGAGTTTTCGACGGCCAAGGTGACCGCAGACAAGGTGGAGACCCTCGGCCTGCTGCTGCTGCTGCTCACGTTCGCGCTCGCGTCCGCGGGCTACGTGCTCAAGAAGGGCCTCGAGGAGGGCAAGAAGACGCAGTATGAGCTTGTTCTCAAGTGTGTGCTCATCCTGACGTCGGTCGTGCCGCCGGAGCTGCCCATGCAGGCCGCACTCGCCGTCAACACCGCGCTCATGGCGCTCATGAAGGCGCAAGTCTTCTGCACCGAGCCCTTCCGCGTGCCGTATGCCGGTAGGATCACGCACTGCCTCTTCGACAAGACGGGCACGCTCACGACGGACGAGCTCACTCTACGCGGGCTCGTCTCGGGCGCCGTCTCGGGCGCCGTCTCCTCCGAGGGCGCCGTCTCGGCGGTGAGTGCGCGCCCGATCCAGTCGATGAGCGCCGCCTCCGCGGAGATGACGTGCGTGGTGGGCGGCTGCCATGCGCTTCTCCAAGTCGAGGGTCAGCTGATGGGAGATCCAATCGAGCTCGCGGCCATCAACGCCTTTGGCTGGTCGTACGACGCCGCCACCGCCACCGCCTCGGCCATCGACCCGCTGCCGGCGCTCGACATGGCGCTCAAGCAGGCCGAGGGAGCGCTCGCGACAGCGCTCGTGGCCGCCAAGCGCTCCGCCTCCGGTGGCCAAGGCGGCCAAGCCGTGCCAGGGCGTGCTACCTCGACGGGGCCGCCGGCAGCAGCAGCAGCAGCTCTGGAGGTGCAAGCCGCAACGGCCAAGGTGGACGAGGCCAAGGCGGCGCGCGAGCGCGGCGTCGCGCGGCGCGCGGCAGCGCTGCACCGCGGCATGACAGTTCGGATCGTGCACCGGCATCACTTCGCCTCGTCGCTGGGGCGCATGAGCGTCGTGGCGCACGTGAAGAATCTGCGCACGGCCGATGGGCGGTCGGAGGACGCAGTGCTCTGCCTCGCTAAGGGCTCTCCCGAGGCCGTCGGCAAGCTGCTCAAGCCGGGCGGCGAGGCCGTCGGCGGCAAGCCCGAGTGGTACGAGAGCACGTACACGCGGCTCGCCGAGCAAGGACTCCGAGTGCTAGCTCTGGCGTACAAGCGATGCGGTGGCGAGGGCCTTGCGGCGGCCGAGGCGGCCGTGTATGCCAAGAAGCCGCGTTCGTGGGTCGAGAGTGGCCTCACCTTTGGAGGCTTCCTCGCGTTTGGATGCCCAGTGCGGAAGGATTCGGCCTCGGTCATCCGCGCGCTGCGCGAGTCGCAGCACGTGACGATTATGCTCACCGGTGACGCACCCCTCACCGCGCTCTACGTAGCGCAGCAGGTGGGAATGACGGGCACCGTCGCGAGCGCGGGCATCGCCGTCAAGCCGCCGCTGCTGCTGCACTACGAGGCGCTGGGCGTGGGCGCCGCCGTCGTGGGCGCGGGCGGCGCGCCGCCGCCACCTGCCGCCCTTGAGAGTTTCTCGTGGAGGCCGGCGCTTTCCACAGACGTGCTCGCGCCCATCGCGGCGGGCGACAAGGACCCGATGGACACGGTCAAGCGTCTGCGCACGGCGGGGCACGACCTGCTCGTGACCGGCGCGAACTGGACAGCACTAGTCAGCGCCGCCGAGGCCGCAGGCATCGACATGTGGCCGGTGGCCGACCAAGTGGCCGTCTTTGCGCGAATGTCGCCAGAGGGTAAAGAGACTGTGGTGCGCGCACTCAACAAGATTCTGAGCAAGAAGGGACGCGCCACGCTCATGTGCGGCGACGGCGGCAACGACGTGGGTGCGCTCAAGACGGCGGACGTGGGCGTCTCACTGCTCACCGGATTTGGCAACGCCAACGCGGGCAAAGAAGGCGCCGAGGTGGGCGGCGCGGCAGACGCGGGCAAGGAGGGCGCCAAGGTGAGCGCCGAGGAGGAGCTCGCGGCCATTGCCAAAGGGCAAGACCAGAAGCGCAGCGTCATGGCCCAAAAGTTTCAGGCCGAGCTCAAGGCGAAGCAGGCCGAGATCCGCGCACGGCAGCCTCAATACGTGCAGGAAGAGCTTGCACGGCTGGTGGCGGAAGGCACGGGGCCCGTGATGGCGCAGTTCAAGGCGCTCACGGCCGCCACGCAACGCATGAAGAACGAGATGGTGGAGCAGCAGCGCGTGCTCGGCCAAAAGTACGGCGGTGGGCTCGCTGGGCAAGCCTCCTTCATCGCGGCGGCCATGGAGATGGACGAGGACGAGAATGGTCTGGCTCCCCCGATGGTGAAGCTGGGCGATGCGTCGATCGCGGCGCCCTTCACGTCCAAGCTGCCGTCGATCCGCTCTTGTGTCGATATTGTGCGCCAGGGGCACTGCACCCTCGTGTCGACGGTCCAGCAGCAGCAGATCCTCATGCTACACTGCCTCATCTCGGCCTACTCCCTCTCAGCGCTCTCGCTCGAAGGCTCGCGCTCGTCCGAGCCGCAGCTGATCGCGAGCGGGCTGCTGCTCTCGGTCGCGTCGATCGCCTTCTCGTTTGCGCGTCCGCTCGACCGACTCTCGCCCACGCTCCCCCTCGCCTCCATCTTCCACCCTGCGCTGCTCCTCTCAGTGCTCGGGCAGCTCGCCGTGCATGCAAGTTGCATGCTCTACGCTCTCCAGCTGGCGAAGACCTCCATGTCCTCGTCCGAGCTCGCCGCCGCGATCGCCTTCCAGCGCAAGCAGGAGAAGCTCGAAGCCTTGGGCGAGCCGTCCACGCCGCCCGAGGGGGGCAGCGCCGACGCCGCCGCGGCTGGAGGCGTCTCCTTTTCCGCCCATAAACCCAATCTGCTCAACACCGTCGTCTTCCTCGTCGAAACGGCGCAGCAGGTGGCGGTGATGCTCGTGAACTACAAGGGCCGCCCGTGGATGCGCGGCGCGACGGAGAACCCGGCGCTGCTCTACTCATTGCTCGGTCTCGTAGCGGGCCTCGTAGTGGCTGCATGGGAGCTCGTGCCCGTCTTGAACTCGACGCTTGGGCTCGTGCCGCTGCCCAGCGACGAGATGCGCTACATGCTGCTCGGCCTCATCGGTGTCACGCTGCTCGGCGCGTTCGTTTGGGACCGCCTGTGCCTCGCGATCTTCGCGCCGCAGATCTTCCGCTCGCAGCTGCGCGAGGCCGCCTCTCTCTCTCTCTCCGACTTTTGGGGGCCCAACTCGGCTAAGTACCTTGCGGTCGGCGTGGCCGGGGCGGCGTGGCTCTACTACACCGAAGGCAACATGATCCTCGCGATGGCCGCGTACTGGAGCTACACACGGGCCACAAAGCGGCCCGAGGCGGAGGCTGGCGCGGCCGCAGCTGCTGCGGGGCCTGCGGCGGCCAGCTCGGTGACGGCGGCAGTATCTGCAGGTCGGGCGCGGCGGCAGGGACAGCAGTGAAGAGAGACGCCAGAGCAGCCGAGCAGCCGAGCAGCAGAGCACCCGACTCACGAGAGCAGTACAGTTCGTTGGATTCGTGGACACCACGGTGGGACGCGGGGGACCACTCTCTGGCAGCCCCCTTCTCGGTTGTGCCACTAATGTTCCAAGGATTCTCGTGAGACCCGAGAGCCATATATGTTGCCGACGCTCGGCTCCGCATGTACTGTGATTCTACAGTACATACACAAGCAGCCTGGCGAGGCGACCGGAGGACAGTCTCTTCACACGGTGCGTTCACAGTCGCGAAAATTTCAAGTTCAAACTACTTTGTCTGCCCCAGCAGTCAGCCCCAACCGCTGATATCGGATATATGCTGCAACACCTGGCCCGTGCAAGCAGCGCCGCCAGTCTGCCGCTGCGCACGACTTCCAGGCGCTTGTGCGTGCGCTCGAGGAGCGCGTGTGACGTGCGCGCACTCGACCCATTCACAATCTTTCGGCTCGCAGAGGAATCGCCAGCGCATCCGGCCGCCGTGCGCGAGAGACTACGGCGGGAGATCATGGCTGTCGATGGAGTCGAGTACCAGCATACGACGGCAAGACTTTGTCAAATGGGAGCGCTCATCGATCCCAACGATCCCATCATTGAGGCACCGCATAAGGTGGCCATCTACGGCGCGCTCATTACCGGATGGGTGTCCATCCCTCTCCTCTTTCATTACCCGAGCGCTTCGCTTTTCAATCACTACTTGGTGACGGCGGCTCCGCCCGAAATAGGCGACGCGGATACCTGCCTCGAGGTCGGCATGTGGGCATGGGCGTGGATGGAGCCCAGCACGGGAGCGCTCTCATTCTTCCTGCTGTGCATGCAGTTTGCAAGGGAACAGAGCATCGCCATCGGCGGCGATTCGTTCCACGGCCGCCTCGCGGAGTGGCAGGGGAAGCGGCTAGCGGCAGCCTACCCTGAGTACGACTACAAGATCGTGCACGCCTACGGCGCGATTCGGGCGCATCTGGACGACACAAATGATCTCTTGCGAGAGCAGCTGGAGATCGAGGCGCTCTTGTTGAAGGCTGAGCCTGAGGAGAGTCCCGCGGTGCCTGAGCGCTGATGCCCACCAAAACGGCAAAGTATATATAATTTGACCCGTCAGATGTACAGCTGTTTCCTCTACGTCCACTAGCTACAAAATAATAAACGCTACAGCACGTCGGCTAAAAACGAAAACATAAACGAACCTCAAGTCGGGATCGGCACTCCGCTTAATCAGCGTAATTCTCAGACTCAGTCGTCCTCGACGTCGTCCTCGACGTTGTCCTCGACGTCATCCTCGACGTCGTCTTCGACGACGTCAGAATTCAGATCGAACCAGCCTGAGCGAAATCTGCTGTAACCTGGGGCTGGGCTGCTATGAGCTGCGACGGCCGTGGCCTGAGCTACTTGCTCGGCCCCGCCGTCAGCCTGTTGCACCGCTGCTTGCACATCCTGGATAGCACCATCCAGCTCGTGCCCATCTGCCAAAAGGAGGGACTGCTCGAGCCCATCGACTTCCAAATATGGCAGGAGGGACTGCTCGAGCCCCTCGACATCGAAGTCCTCGAGCTCCTCAATCTCCATGCCACTCCCCGAGCCCGTCATGCCGTCCTCCACATCGGGCGCCGGCGCCGTGGTGGGCGTGACCGCCGTGGTGGACATGCATGGCTCAGCATCGTCGGACTGATCGCCCTGTCTGCCCAGCACCTCGCCCGTCTCATCCTCCTCCTCCTCGTCGTCCTCCACCACCTCTTCCTCCCTCTCCGCCTCCTCCATTTCATCCACCTCATCCACCTCCACCACCTCGTCGTCCCAGTCGACATAGTGCACCCAGTCGTGTTCATATGGGGACCCTCGCGTAGACGCGGGCGCCGCCCCGGGCGCAACCCCGGTCGCCACCCCCGGCGTGGTCGAGGCCTGCAGCAGCTGCTCGAAGCGCAGCGCGAGCCGCAGCGCCGCCTGGTGAGCGCTCGACGTCGGGGGATGCTCGGCGCGTGCACCGGCCCACACACGACGAACCACGTCCACAAAGTCCGCAGCAGAGCCAAACGCGTTCTTGGCCAGCTGCTCCCTGATCGCGTTCAAACCTCCAAAGGCGTTGGACACGCCACGTAGGGCAGTAGGCACGTCGTCCTCGAGAAAGGACAGAAGACGGATGCATTCGCGCATAGAGAGCAACACGTCAGACGAAGGCACGAGCTCCAGAGACGGTAATCTCGTCAATCTCGTCAGGAGCTCCGGAGACTCCGGTGACGTACCGCGCGAAAGCGGCGGCGGCGCCTCGGCCGGCGCCCAGCCGGCGGGCACGTGGGATAGGCCGGCAGAGTCTTCGATGCCGAGCTGCCGGCGCTCGCCGTACCTGAAGACGTGGCCGCCGACGTCTCCCCCTGCATGCAAGTGCTCAAAACGGCGGCGCCAGCCGGACGTGAGGAGCGCTGCGGCACGGTCGGTCGGCGGGGGGGCGCCCTCGGGATACGCGATCCTGAGCCGCACGCAAGGGATCTCGGCTGGAGGCCACAGCCGGTACGGGTCGGTTGCCGCTGTGGCCTCACTGGTCCAACCTCTGGACGAGCCCAATCCCCAGTTGTCGCCAACGCCGAGGTGCTGCGTGACAGTACGCTTGCGCTTGGCTCCACTCTCCGCCGGACTCTCGTCAACATACCCCAACACGCCCGTTATTGGCACCGAAAGAGCTCCGGCGGGCGGCTTGCTCCGGCTGATCGCCGAGGCCGCCGACCACGCAGCCATGAGCGGCTGCGGCACCGCAACCCTTGCCTCTGCCGCAGCTCGCTTCGCCCCAATGTACCTCGCATAGCGCAAGGCAGCCTCCTCCGGCGTCGCGAAGGCGCCGAGGTAGTGGTGCGTGCCATTCTTAGAAACGGTCGTCTTGTATTTGCCCTTGAACTTCGTCACGCCCTTGAAGCCCGTCTCATTGCTCGAGGACAGCACCAGCTCGAGCCCCTCGGCCGCCGCGGCCGCCCTGGCCTCGTCCGCAGTGAGCGGCTGCGGCACTGCAACCCTTGCCTCAGCCGGAGCGCGCGGGGGGGATGTCCGAGTGACGCGGAGCGCAGCCGCCGCTTTCTTCGCCCCAATGTACCTCGCGCAGCACAAGGCCGCCTCCTCCGGCGTCGCGAAGGTGCCGAGGTAGCGCTGCTTGCCATTCTTAGAAACGTTCGTCATGTATTTGAAGCCCGACTTCGTCACGCCCTTGAAGCCCGTCTCGCTGACCGAGGACGGCACCAGCTCGAGCCCCTCGGCCGCCGCGGCCGCCCTGGCCTCGTCCGCCGTGAGCGGCTGCGGCGCTGCGACCCTCGCCTCAGCTGCCCATGCCGCCGCTCGCTCCGCCCCAATGTGCCTCGCGTAGCACAAGGCCGCCTCCTCAGGCGTTGCGAAGGTGCCCAAGTAGCGCGGCTTGCCATTCTTACAGATCGTCACTGCGTACCTGCCACCATTCTTAATCACGCCTTTGAAGCCCGTTTGACCGCTGTAACGGCTCGACGACGGCACGAGCTCGAGCCCCTCGGCCGCCGCGGCCGCCCTGGCCTCGTCCGCCGTGAGCGGCGGCGCTTCGCCCCTCGCCTCCGCGCCAGCCGTCGACAGTTCGCCTACACTGTTGCCACTACTGCCCTTACCACCACCACCCTCCCCTCCCCATGACGCCTGCCACTTATTGGCCGCCGACCGCGCCGCCGCGGAAGAGCTCCGCGCGAGCACCGGCGCCGGCGATGGCGTGGCGCACGGTCGCCAAAGTTCGGAGGCGACGTGCACAGCGCCGCTGCTCGGTGTTCCCTTGACAGACAGATTGAGGCCTTCGAACTCGCCGTCGTCGTACAGGATGACATGCGTGAGTGCCGGTGGCGGCAACGGTACAACCGCAGAGGCCGGCTGAGAGATGGGCTTGCCTCTGATGGCGGCGGCGAAAAGAGCGGCGCGAGATGATATCTGGCGGTAGAGATAGGCGCGCACCTTCGCCTCGATGATCTTGTCGACGCCCCTGGGCTTCTGCATGCCGTACCAGTTCTGGTTCAGCCACTTATGAAGGTACGAGTTGTTCACGCCTATCAGACTGCCGAAAGCGGATTGCGCCTTGCCCGACTCGGTGATGGCCGCACGCACCGCCCGGCGCAACTCCCGACTTCCCATCCGAGCGACAGCTTCGGACGAGTGCGCGACTGCCGACAAGGCGCCGTGGGCCTCTTCATCCCTGGTCTCGTCGGGCTGAGGGCCCTCCGTCGCGTGCACGATCTGCACGATCTGACCGGCATACCACTGATCATCGAGTGGCCAGTAGACCTCGATCCTCTGGTGCAGCAGCGCGGGTAGGAGCGTGCGATGATAGTGGTCCAACGCCCTGGCCAGCAGCGTCGCCTTGTCGACCCCGGTCTTGATGTGAAACTTGGCACCATCGGGCGCGAGGAGGGAGCGACCGTGTTGCGTTCCTCTCCAGCCTTGCGCGCGCGCACCTTTCCACAGGCGCTGCTCGAGGTCCGCCATGGACATTTCGTGATTGAGCTCATCATAGATCTCCCCCGCGAGCTCATCCTCGATTCCCACCGTCCGGACGGGCAGCGTTGCCACTGGAGAGAGCCCAGAACGCAGCAGCCCAAGTCGGGGCATGGGCGGCTGCGAGGGCTGCAGCGCGGCCGATGGCGAGACCAGCAGTGCGGACTCGATTACAAGGTTGCCATATTTGGAATTTAGCCGTTGCACCTCGTCCCGCTCGAGTGGCCGTTGGATAGCAGACCCGACCGGCGGCAGCTTCTCGGCCGAGGAGCTACCCCCCAAGGCACTGCCGCCCCCCGAGGCGCTGCCGCCGCCCGTGATCGTCTCGGCCGGCACGTACCTTCTCACTTGCATCTTGTGGCCACTGGAGGGCTGCAGTCCGAGCCAGATTGCGATCTCCTTGGCTGAGCGGAACTTGCGCCCGTTGCGGTCAAAGTAGTAGAGATCGGTCGTACCGGCCGAATTGCCCGTCATGCGTACCTCCTGTTTCACGCGCCAGCCGGCCACCATGCCCTCCTCGCCGCCGCAGTCGCGCACGTAGGCTCCGAGCGCGCCGATGCACGCGGCGTAGTAAGCTGCATCAGGCTCCGCATGGCGCTCGCTATTGATGCGCACGACCTTGTCGATGAGATGGCGCACAGCGGCCTCCACCTGCGCCTCGCGACTCAGGTGTGCCCGTCGCTCAGCTGCCTCCATGCCCCCGTCGCCCGTGCGCCGCTGTTCGATCTCGATTCTCGAGATGCCTCGAGCTCGCTCAGATTCAATCTCCACTCTCGAGATCATCTGATCGATCGTCTCGAGGATGATGGCCGTCTCGAGGACAGACGTCTCGACGATACGCCGGAGGGCCGGTTGCAGCGCATGCGCACGCGCCACGAGCTCAGCGCGTCGTCTCGAGCTCGTCTGGGCCTGCTGCTTCTCCCTGCGCGCCGTCTCGAGCGCTCGTAGCCGCTTCTCACGCCGCGATCGCTGCTGCGCCTCGAAGGCATCCCGGGCGTCGCGCAACGCGTTGCGCCAGCCGATGAGGCGCTCAACGTGCGAGCGGAGGCCCTCGGGCGTGACGCGCAAGATGGAATCTTGGGAAGCGTGGTACATACGCACCTGCGGGTCATAGTCCTCCTCGACCACCACTTCGACCATCATCTCATCTGTCTGAGCCTCGTCAACGACCATCGCACTCGCGACGGCCACACAGGTTGCAGCCCCACCCGCCGCACCCGGCGCGCCATCCGCTGCGGATCTGGCCACCGACGTCACCTCCGCGCGAGTGATCTCCTTCGCCCGGAACTCGTCGAGTGGGGGGGCGGAATAGCACTGTGGGGAATAGCCCTGTGGGGAATAGCCCTCTGTGGGGAAGTCCGGTGTGGAGACACGGCGCCGGGCGAGGGCCAAGAGGGAGAGCCCACACAAGGTGGGCACGCCGCCACGTACCTGATGAGGGAGGCCATCAGAGGCCATCAGAGGCCATCAGAGGCCACCAGAGGCCATCAGAGGTCATCAGAGGTCATCAGAGGCAATCAGGGAGAGCCACGTACCTGATGAGGGAGGCAATCATAGCTCATCAGAGGCAATCAGGGAGAGCCACGTACCTGATGAGGGAGGCAATCAGAGCTCATCAGAGGCAATCAGGGAGAGCCACGTACCTGATGAGGGAGGCAATCAGAGCTCATCAGAGGCAATCAGGGAGAGCCACGTACCTGATGAGGGAGGCAATCAGAGCTCATCAGAGGCAATCAGGGAGAGCCACGTACCTGATGAGGGAGGCAATCAGAGCTCATCAGAGGCAATCAGGGAGAGCCACGTACCAATCCCGTCGACTCATGAAGCAACCGGCCCGCCACGCTGTCCGGCGAGCCGGTCCACAGACGCTCCTCGGCAGCCTCCAAGGCCATTTTGGCAGCCGTCTCCAAGGCCATTTGGGCAGCCGTCTCCAAGGCCATTTGGGCAGCCGTCTCCGAGGCCATTTTGGCAGCCGTCTTGGCAGCTGTCGTTGCTGCCTTCTCTCTGGCCCACCTCGTGGCCAGCCTGGCCTTCTCAGCCTTGGCCTTCTCAGCCTTGGCCTCGGCTTGACGAATCTTCAACGCGTACGCTTCACGAGCTTCTTCGGGCTTCTTCTGCTGCTGCTGCTTCACGTGGTTGAGCGCCGCCTCTTCGAGCTTCTGCTGCTGCTCCACGTGGTTCAGCACCGCCAGCCCAAGGCAGTGTACCGTTTGGTCCACGCTCAGCTCACAGACACCACTCAAAGTCGATACCAAATCTTCGAGCGTGAGTCTCACTAGTAGCGCGGTGGACCCAACTTGGTAGCGTGAGCCTCGCTGATGCATCGAGAGAAGATAGTCGATGCATGGACGCCGATGCTTCAAGAGCACGAGAGCGAGGCGGCGGGCGCTCGGCTCGTCTGGTACGCCCGGCACAGCGTGTGGCGCGTTCGGTACGCCCGGCACATCGTCAGGAACGCCCGGCACAACGCGCGGCACGTCCGGAACGCCCGGCACAGCGCTCGGCATGCGGCGCAATTCCATCGCCGATGCCGTAGCTACTGCCGCTCCTGCTGCCGCCGCCGTAGGCGAAGGGGACTCGTCCTCGGAATCGTCTAACTCCACCACCATCTGCTCTGGCTGCCCATGTGGCTTCCCAGGAGGTGGGGTCGGCGGCTCGGCAACCGGCGCCGTCACGGGCGGAGTCGACTCCGGCCGAGGCTTAGCTACCGGCGCCGTCACGGGCGGAGGCTTAGACGTCCGGCAGGCTTCGTTAATGAGGGCGCTCATCAGCTTCGCATGGTCGATGGGTATGGAGTGCAGGGCCGCTGCGTGCAGTCTCTCGGTCAGCCCCGCCGCCGCGAGCACCCCCACGTTCGACTGGTGCACCCGGCGGCAGAGAGCGTCCAGCTTGGGCTCGTACTGTCGAGCGAAGAAGGCTCGGAGTGCCACATTATCATTCGCGGTCTGGATCAGGGAGGTCTTGCCCAGGCGACGCCATAGCCCGCACTCGAGCGCCGTCGCCAGGTGCCACGCGTGGTGCACGGCGCACGTCACGGCTGTGGAATCGTGCAGACGGCTGTACGATTCGTCGGCCGGCTGCGGCGCATGCGGCAGCTTCTCGAGACCTTCCGGGCCAAGTCGCACGCCTCTGGTGAGCGTGTACGCGACCACAAGCTCAACATGCAGCTTCACCCACCAAGACATCCGAAGCTCTGCAGCCATGACGAGAAGCCCCGAAGCGAGCACAGCCGAGATATGCGTCTTGGCGAAGTTGAACGCATCCAGATTTGGCAACAGAGCGGAACCATCATCCGCAACCACCCGTGTCTGCATGGCCACATTCTGGTCAAGGAGCTCATCGAGCAGCTTGTACAGCCCCGCCTCGCGGGTCTTGCAAATCATTTGGATGGGTCGCATGAGCAGCGGCGGCGCTGGCGCCACCGGCCTAGGATGGTGGTGCACCACCAACGATGCCAGCTCGACCTCGCGCTTCTCGAGCAAGTCAACTCTGCCGCGTGCTAACTCAGATGCCATTACAACCTGAGTGTTCAAGTCCATACGTTGAGTATTGGCTTTTAGAATCTCGAGATGCCACTTTCCAGCCTCATATCTTGCCATGAGACGACACGCATTCTGAAGCTTTGAGATCAATGCCTGCCTGATCGAGGCCTGCCTGATGAACTCTGCAGCTCCCCTCGATGTGTCACCTTGGGCTCTCAGAGCTTGTGCAAGAGCTTGGGAGACGCTCGAGAACTCTGCGTATGCCAGCAGCATATCTGTGCGCTCCTTGGCAATGGCATCACGCTCTTTGACGCGCGTTTGCTGCAGCGCCTGCGCAGCGATAAACTCCGCGTTCTTGACGGCGAACTGCTGCATGTTGGTGTGGAATTTCTCCACTTCGGCCGTAGCTGATTCCCATCGGCCTGGCAGCACGAGCTGTTGCGTGAGCACCACCATCTGCCGCCATGCCTCACGCCCTTGGAGCATCACATTCTGCACGAGCTCAACCTGCATCAGCTGCTGCTGCTGAGCCACTGCAGTGGCCACTGCATGCTGAGCCACTGCAGTGCTGCTGAGCCACTGCAGTGGGCGTGCTTCAGTGTGCACCACTGCACCAGGGTGCAGCACTGAACCAGGGTGCAGCACTGCACCAGGGTGCAGCACTGCACCAGGGTGCACCAGCGGTCGCGGGGCCTCCGAGAGCGCGCGCAAGGCTGCACACATTGAGAAGGAGCGCTGCTGCTGCTGCTGATGATGATGATGATGATGATGATGATGATGATGCTGCTGCTGCTGCTGCTGCTGCTGATGCTGATGCTGCTGAGCCACTGCATGCTGAGCCACTGCATGCTGAGCCACTGCATGCTGAGCCACTGCAGTGCTGCACCCTGGTGCAGTGCTGCACCCTGCAGCACGCCCACTGCAGGCCCACTGCAGTGAACTGCAGTGGCTCTGCACCGCCGCCGCCACCACGTTTGACGGGATCGGCAATTGGATCGGCAATTGGATCGGCAATTGAGAAGCTGGTGGCTTTACCGCGGTTGCAGGAGGGGTTGTTGCCGTATAGGCGGTGGCGACCTCGTGTGCATGGCTGATCGGCTGATGTTGCCAACGTAGACTGCAACCGAGATTCGCAAGCTGCAGACTTTGCTCGGCAGCCGGTGCAGCTCTTGCCCTCATTTCTGCATCCGGCGTCACTTGAGTGCACGCCGCACCGGCCTGGGCTGGGATTGAGCCACTCACGCTCGCGGCAGCAGAGGAAGCAGGGGCAGCACTGGTACCAGGATTGGTGCCAGCACTGGTCCCGTTGGAGAATATGGTCGCTGCGATAGTGTAAGTTGTCGCTGCGATGGCGTTGGCTGTGCCCTCATTCGCACCGGCGGCCTTGGCGGCTGCCGCAGCCGCTGCCGCGGCGAGGGTGCTGGCTGAGGCCTCACTTGCTCCGGCGGCCATGGCGGTTGAAGACGCGGCCGCAAGGTTTGCAGCGGCAGCAGGGCAATGCGCTGCTGCGGCTGGGGGAATGCCGGCTGGAGCAGGTGTTGAGGCCTCGTGGGTTGCGGCGGCTGGGGCACACAGAGAAGCTTTTGCTGTGGCCGAAGCTGCAGATGGCGGGGCCGACAGCAGCGAGCTTCCAACGGCACATGCGACGTGAACAGATTGCACGGCGGGCACGAACGGCACGAGCGGCACGAGCGAGACGGCAGGCACGGGTGGCACGAGCGGCACGGCTGGCACGAGCGGCACAAGCGACGCAGGCGGTACAGGTGACTCCACCTGCATGGGCCTGGGCGGAGACGGCGGCGCGGGCGCGCGCGCACTCGCCGGCGTGGGCGCGACCGCGCCAGAGGAGGACGCGCACTCGATCTCGGGCGGTGCGTCTGGCTGCGGCGTTCGCAACGTGGCCGAAGTGGTCGACTGATGAGAACGTCGCCGAAACACTAAAGGTATATCGCCGTCATCGTCGCTACTCTCGTCCATAGTGAACCCAAAGTCAGTGTGAGAGCGTGCGGGGCGCACCGTCCGGGCTTGGAGCTTTTTTGCCGTGCCCCAGGAGAATCGCCCATCCAGTCAAGTTTTGTCAAACAAGCCGCCCCGACTCTGACCCGTGACTGCTCAGGGACACGGCAAATACCGGATGCGGTGACTGGCACCTCTACACGCTACATGTACAATGTATTCCATCTCAACACGAATTTTTGCCGAAAATCTGGAGATCTCGTGAAATGCTCTCTAGCCGACTCCTCCTAGGTAGCGTGACGATGGTCGCGTCTATGCGCATGACCATGACGAGCTCCACCTCATGCAGGACATCGCCGCCCAGCATGTCTCTACTGCGCCTCGCCCTTCCTGCCTCGACAGTGGCATTGGTCGCACTGAACATAGCACAAAATGGCCCATCGCAGCCGACCAACCTGGACTCCATTCTGAAACGGGACGATGTGCCGCTCACCTTTGAGGGTGCCATTGACAATATGGGCGACGGAGGCTATATTGTCTCGAGCGCCTTCACGCCAACGGACACCTCCCCGCGATGCCTCGAGGAGGTCATGACCCTCCGCACCAAGGCCGATGTCGTCCGCGCATGGCGCAACGGCGCGGCGCCAGAGCTGCCAGGTCAGGCTCAGGCTGAGGTCTACGATGGGATGCTGCTCCATCGCGGCGTCCTCGCCCCGGCCTCCTCCTTCATCACACATCGCCTGTTTGCGCCCTTCCGGCGGTGGCGAGGGAAGGTCTTCTTCACCTCCGGCGGCTGCAACCGCTTCGGAGGGAACGTCCCTAATCGCTTCGGCATCACGAGCAGCGCGGGGGGCGAGCTTGAACGCGTGCTCAACCAGCAGCTGCGCGAGCAGAGGGCGCTCTCCGATCCGTTACTCCGCCAGTCTATGGCCGGAGAGCTACAGCAGCGTGGCGGGCAGTCGACGGCCGTCGCTACGAGCGACTCGGTGAGACGGCAGCAGGCGGGCGAGAGCGGCGCCCTAGAGGCCGAGCCCGAGCTCCGTCGTCGCAGCTTCACGGCGCGCATCGAGCCGAGCCGGCTCGACGGCCGCCCCGCGCTCATCCTCGACTACGGAGCACAGGGCGATGGCAAGGGAGACTTTTGGTGGGGAAGCGTGCCCAAATTAGGAAGCGTGCTCGGCATGCGCGACGAGCTGCGCGAGGTGGCGCCTGGGGTGCTCGTCGGTCTCGGATCGTTCCGGGCGACCGGCGGCGTGAGGAACTGCGCGCCCTTTGTGCTCGTGCGGGCGGAGTGAGACTTTGTGAGAGACGGTGGAGAGAAAGCGGCGGAAGATGCCACAGTAGGTCATACGGTTCTGCCTGCAATCTCGTCTCGCCGCGGAAAACCGGCGAACTGACGGCGCTCCGCGCGGCCTCACGGCCTCTCTCGGGGTCGTCCCAGCCCTCCCTCACAGAGTACTCATTTGCAGGAGTCTCGTTAAGGAGTCTTCCCCTGTGACCCCTCTCGTCCCCTCTCTCGACTCCCTCTCCCCCTCTCTGCGCCGCTGGCGCCTTCGTGGCCATTCGTGCTCGCTCTGTAACTGTATACAGAGAGACCGAGAGACAAATATGAAAAGCAAATACAGCGATGCCACACGCGATCGTGGTCGCACGTCGGTCGTCGCACGGTCACTCTGAGAGGCCGCCGCCCTCACGAAATCTAGTGATGTGCTCTCTGTGACTCTGTCACGAAAGGCAAGATGAAAGGGCCTACAAAGGGTGATCTCCGGGGCCTGTGAAGGCCTAGTGTCTATAGACGTTACGTTTCGTGAACAACTTTTGAGGTCAGACGCGGCATTCGCGGCAATTTCAGAGTTTTCAGATCGACATCTCTTACGCGTCAGGGCGATCGCCTAGGCTTTAAGCGATGCTACGCACCCTGCTTTGCATCGCCGCCGCAGCCGGCTCAGCCGGTCTGCTGCGCAGTGGTGCACTCAGCGTTCGGCATCCGCAGCTGCGCGTACACCCGGCGAGCTTGCAACTGCCAGTCGTCGAGACTGAGTCAGCCGCGCCGCTCCAGCGGAAGCGCGAGAGGCTCAACGTTCGCATCGACGACGAGTGGTATGATCTGACCAACTGGCGTGCGGCGCACCCGGCGGGCGCGCACTGGATTGACGCGTACAGGAATTTCGACGCGACCGAGGTCATGTACGGCTTCCACTCGGACAAGGCGATGGGCATGATCAAGCGGCTCCCAAAAAGCAAGGAGCCGCCCACGAACGTGCCGCCGCCGGTCGCGACATCGTACGCCTTCCGCGAGTTCCGGCGGAAGCTGGAGGCGGAGGGCTGGTACCGGCCGCACTGGCGCGGCGAGCTGCAGAAGCTTCTACCGTGGGCCGCCTGCCTTGCGGCCGCCAAGGTGTTCTCTCTCCAGGTGGGGCCGCTCGCCTCGCTAGCCACGGTGGTCTGCTATGCGGTGAGCAACACGCTCGCCGGCTGGCTGTCGCACGACTACGTGCATGGCCGCTCGCCCTTCTCGATGGCGATGCGCGGGTTTGGCGAGCTGATTGGCGGCATGTCCACCACGTGGTGGTCGATGAAGCACAACATGCACCACGCACTCACGAACGAGATCGGGTACGACGAGGACGTGGCTCTCGAGCCGGCCATCTACCTATGGCAGCCCGACCCGAAGGTCGACTCGTGGCTGCGCAAGTACCAGCACCTCTACTGGCCCATCCCGTTCTCCGTCCTCTTCCTCTACTGGCGCTTCGACTCGATCAAGTACGTGATGAAATGGAAGAAGTGGAACGAGGCTGCGCGGCTCGCGGTCCACTGGGCGGCCTTCTGCGCCTTCCTGCCGGCGAAGGCAGTCTTCCTAGGTGTGTGGCTCTCGGGGCTGCTCACCGCGACCATCGTGACCGTCACGCACCAGTCCGAGGAGATGTTCATCAACGAGAATCTGCGCAAATATGACTTTTGCGAGGCGCAGTTCCGTTCGACGCGCGACGCCATGTGCAGCAACTGGTTCTCCGACATCCTGTGGGGCGGCATGCAATGGCAGCTGGAGCACCACCTGTTCCCGACGATGCCGCGCTACAAGTACAAGGCGCTCCATCCGCTGCTCAAGGAGTGGGCGCGCGAGCACAAGCTCGAGTTCCGAACGTCGGGCGAGTGGGAGATTCTCGTCCAAAACATCGACCAGCTCAAGAAGATGTCGTCGCTGCCTGCCGTGCCCGGCAACCCGAATTCGACGCCGCTCTTCAAGCAAGTCTGAAGCGTGCGCGGTTCTGCCTCGCTCGCAATCGCGACGCGCAGCATAAGGGACAGCGACGGCACGTGTATGATGAGGACACACTAGATATTTTGACGTTAACGAACGCGACGCGCGCGCGCCGGGCGGCTCGAGAACTCCCCATGGGCGGTTCGTTGACCCCCCCCACGAACACATTGGGGTTGATCGCTACCAAGAAAAAATTTAACTGACATTTCTTCTAATTCCTATTTAGGAACGCGATATCATGGACGTCTCCTGGGAACGTGTCGGGTGCCGAGCCGCCCGTGCCGGGCCGAGCCAGACCGCCCGCGTGCGATTTTGGTCCGGATTCCACCCTTGCGTCGTGGAGTCCGTCTCCCGTCCCAGGCCGCGCGAACGCGATCCGCTGCAAGCCTCCCTGCTGCCACGCGCGCGCGCCCCGAGGCCGAGCGTCCGATAGCGTCCGACTTTCGTGGCCTGAGGTTGGGCAGCACGCGTGGGCCCGGCGCGGACCACGCAGCTGACTTCTTGAGCGCAGCGAGCGCGCGTCGGCGCAGCTCGCTGCCTCCAAACACCTCGACGGCTCAGTGTTGCTGACCGCCGCGAGTCGACTCCCGTGTGCTGCAGGAGCTGCGACATCCAATGACGTCGGCACGCGAGATGGACCTGGCAAAGGATCCGGCCGGCACGCTTGCGGGTGACGAGCCCAAGATCCGCGATCGCGATACTCCCAGCCCCTTGAGCGTCCGTAATCAGTTCAATCCTGCAGTGTACAACCCGCGGTCGGCGAGTGTCATGGACCACCTGCACCTGCCAGGTGAGTCATTAGCTTGATGACCTCCTTGATGACCTCCTTGATGAGCTCCTTGGTGACCTCCTTGGTGACCTCCTTGGTGACCTCTGGTGACTTCGGCCGTCATGGACCACCTGAATTTGCCAGACAAGACGACGAAGAAGAAGATGGCCGAGTATGAGCTGTCGCTGCTCGCCTCCGGCGGTACCCCAGCCCCCGACGCCGTCGCCAAGCCCGCGCTTGGGATCCCTTTTATGGCAAGGTGGACGCTCGAGAAACTCAAGCCCGAGGGCAACACTCCCCGGCAGAAGCTCTGGAGCGTGCTGGTGATGGCCACTGATGACCACTGAGAACCCTCTGATGACCTCCCTCATCAGGTCCGATGACCTCTGATGACCTCTCTGAGGTCCCTCTGATGGTCTCCTGATGACTTCTCTGATGACCTCTCTGATAGCCTCCCTCATCAGGTCCGATGGCCACTGACGACCTCTGACGACCTCTGACGACCTCTGATGGCCTCCTGATGGCCTCCCGTTGGCCTCCTGATCAACCGCTGATTGCATCCCTCATCAGGTGTCCTTCTTCCCCTGTCTGCGATGGCTGGTCAAGTACGATGTGAAGAGGCAGCTCGTCCCTGACATCTGCGCTGGCTTTGCCGTGAGCAGCCGAGGCTCACACAGTCCCCCCGCACTCCCCCCGCACTCTTTTCACTGTGCGCTGTGTCTGTGTATGCTACAGGTGAGCTTCCTGATCGTGCCGCAGGTCTGCTGATGCCCACAAATTGCCGCTACTTGCATCGGATTGCCTCTGATTGCGAGCCTCCTCATCGTGCCACAGGGCCTCTCGTACGCGGGTATCGCTGGGTTGCCCGCCATCCGCGGACTCTACTCAGACTATGCACCTCTCTTCATGTACGTCATATTTGGTACGCTCATCGCTGTCACCTGATGACCCCTTGATGGCCTCTTGATGGCCTCCGCCTTCCTCATTAGGTACTTCGAGGCAGCTGCAGATTGGAGCCGTGGCCATCGTGTCGCTCCTGACGTTCGACACGATCGCGTCTCAAGTGACTGAGGACCAGGCGAGTCAATAGCTTGATGACCTCCTTGACGACCTCTGATGACCTCCGTAATGACCTCCGTAATGACCTCCGCGATGACCTCCCAGATGACCGCCCTGATGACCTCCACGATGATCTCCCTTGATGATCTCCTTGATGCCCTCTGATGACCTCGACCCTTGCTCATCAGGCAAATTACGACATGCTCAAAAAGCTCGCGGATAGCATGTCAGTCGCAGCGTCCACCAACTCGTCCCTTGCCGGTCTTGCGAATCAGACGTTGTGGAACTCGCTCGAGGCGCAGTCCGCACTGATCACGAAGCAGGTGATGACGACTGATGATGCTGATGACCCTCTGATGACCCTCTGATGACCCTCTGATGACCCTCTGATGACCCTCTGTTGACACTCTGATTGCCTCCCTTGTCAGGTCGAGATCTCGAGCCTGCTCGCCTTCTACTGCGGCGTCTTCAGTTTCGTCATCGGGGTGACCAAATTCGGATACATCCTCGAGCTGCTCGCACCTCCCGTTATCTCCGCCTTCTCAGCCTCCGCCGCAATCACAATTGGCCTCGGACAGCTACGCTCCTTTTTTGGCTTCAGCCGCGATGTGACCAATGTAAGCACCCTCCACATGATCGTCGGCTCCCTCATCGAGTTCGCCTCGACGGTCAACGGGTTGGCCTCATGGTGCGAATTTCCCCGATTCTTCCCGATTCACCTCCGCTGATTGCCACTGGATGACATCGGACCTCCGATGATTGCCACTGGATGACATCGGACGGCCTCTGATTGCCTCTGATTGCCTCTGATTGCCACTGATTGCCACTGATTGCTCCTGATTACCCCTGATTGCCAATGGATGACATCGGATGGCCTCTGATGGGCTCGCAGGACGGCCGTCGTTTGGCTCTGTCTCCTCTTTCTCTTCAAAAAGCTTGGCCGGATGAAGGGGCCCAAGGTGCGCCGATTGCATGCTAATTTCATGCTATTGCATGCTGATCGCATCCCCACCTAACCCGAAGCTTGGCCGGATGAAGGGGCCCAAGTTGCGCTGATTGCATGCTGATTGCATCCCTAATTAGGCGTACGGCTTTCCCGTCTTCAAGCCGTTCAAGTTCATCGGCCCGATCCTGGTCTGCATCATCGCCATCTTGGTGACGTGGCAGTCGAAGCTCTACTTGAGCCCGGGGTGCGAAATCCGCGGGCATCTTGCTGATTGCGTCCCTCATTGCATGCTGAGAGCACCTCCCTAACTCCCCAATTGGGCAGATGCGAGCACTACGACCAGGTCACCAACGTCGCAAACATCTTCGTACCGTCGATTGTGAACAACACGAAGGCCTGGAACACGAGCTCCAAGATCAAGTACGTACTTGATTACCTCTGAGAGATACCACTGATGAGTACCACGAGTACCACTGAGTACCACTGATTAACGCAAAGGCCTGGAACACGAGCTCCAAGATCAAGTACTAGTACGTACTTGACTACCACTGGCTACCACTGATTACCACTCATTGCGAGCATACGTCCCCGCCCCGCTGGCCGCCGTGGGCTGTTTCCCTACAGAGTCACTATTTGCCTCTTATTGCATATGACGGCCTCCGTCATCAGGTACGCCGTCAACTTCCAAGGAATCATCACCGGATACTATCCCGGAAAGGACAACCCGGGCTGCGTCCCGATGCCAAAGAAGATTGACAATCGGAACACCTCGTACGTGCTTTATTTCCATTTACTCCCTCTAATGGCCTCTAATGCCTTTGATGGCTTCTAATGGCCTGATGACGACGGATGGCCGCCCTCATCAGGTACGTCCTCACGCCGTGGCCCTCGACACGTGGCATCGGAATCGTCGGAGAATTCGGCGATCCTCCCAATTTCGTTCGGCCTCAATTCGAGAAGCACACCTCGGGGGAGTTGCTGATCAACGCGTTCGTCATCACGATCGAGCCATATCGGAGAGCCCCTGATGAGAACCTCTAATGACCTGAGATTGCCTCCCCTAATCAGGTTCGTCATCACGATCGTCATGTCCCTCGAGTCGATTGCAATCGCGAAGCTCATGGCCCAAAAGAATACCCACCTCGGCCCCAATACTCTCGACGTGGCCCAGGAGTACGTCGCTCCTGATTGCCTCTGATTGCCTCTGATTGCCACTGATGACCTCTGACGTGGCCCAGGAGTACGTCGCTCCTGATTGCCTCTGATTGCCTCTGATGACCTCTGATGACCTCTGATGATGTCTAGTGACCTTCTGATGACGCCCGATGACCACTGATGGTCTGCCTCATCAGGTACGTCGCGCTTGGCTTCGCCAACATCTTCTCAGCCATCACCGGAGGCTACCCAATCTCAGGCTCCTTCTCGCGGACCGCTCTGAATGACGAAGTCGGGGCCACCTCACCCATCTCCGTGCTCGTCGTCGCCATCCTCGTGGGTATCATCACCAAGATTGCGTCCATCGCGCCCGTAAGTGCTGACCACCCTCTGATTGCCTCTGATCACCTCCCTAATTAGATCAGTGCTGCCCACCCTCTAGATGAATTTCATCCACGAATAACCTCTGATTGCCACGAGGACCTCTGACTACCTCGATGTTGCCTCCCCAATCAGGTCTTCTTCTATCTGCCCCAAAACTGCCTCTCGGCGGTCGTGCTCATCGCGCTGCAGAACCTGATCGACTTCGGAATCCTCAAGTGGCTGCTGGTCAACAGCGTCAAGGATGCGTTCATCTGGGTGGGCACTGATTGCGATGGATTTCGATGGATTGCCTCTAATGAGCACTCTGATGACCCTCGGATGACCTCCCTCATCAGGTGACCACGTTTATCGGAGTGCTCTTCCTCGGCGTCGAGATAGGCCTGCTCATCGGGGCGAGCTCCTCCTTCCTCGTGCTGCTCGTCGAGAACATCCTCTCGCCAACGTACGCTGATGACCACTCATGACCACTCATGACCACTGATGACCACTGATGACCACTGATGACCACTGATGACCACTGATGACCACGCGAATTGCCTTGAATTGCCTCGAATTGCATAATTCATGGCCGAATTGCCTCAATTGCCTTTGATGACCATTGATGACCTCCCTAATGACCACACTGATCGCCTCCCTGATGACCACTTCCTTAATGACCTTTGATGACCTTCCTCATCAGGTACGAGCTGGGCCGGATGCCTTCCGGACAGTACGCGCCCGTCTCGCAGTACACGAGCGCGGCGCCTGCGCAGGACATTTACATCGTCAAGCCAGAGGGCACCCTCTTCTTTGGGAACGCTCCGAGGCTGGCGCACATGATCACCACCAAGGTGATGGCCTCTGAAGGCCTCTGATGATCACTGATGACCTCTGATGACCTCTAATGACGCCCGATGGCCTCCCTCATCAGGTGACGGATTGCCAGTTCATCAAGGGCGTAGTGCTCGACATGTGCGCGGTGCCCTTTGTCGACTCGACCTTCATCCAGACGGCCACCGAGCTGACCGAGCAGGTACCTTGATTGCCTCCGATTGCATCTGATTGCCTATGATTAGCCACCGAGCTGACCGAGCAGGTACCTTGATTGCCTCCGATTGCATCTGATTGCCTATGATTAGCCACCGAGCTGACCGAGCAGGTACCTTGATTGCCTCCGATTGCATCTGATTGCCTATGATTACCTCTAATTGCCTCTAATTGCTTCACCGAACAGCTCAATGCATGCGGAGTCATCCTCACCATCACGGGCCCTAACAACTCCGTCATGGGGTACGCTAATTGCCTATGATTTCCCTTGATCTCAAGTGATGACCTCTGACGACGTCACTGATGACCTCTGACGACGTCTCACTGATGATCTCCCTCATCAGGTCGCTGGTGCGCTCGGGCCTCCTCTCCAAGGTCGCCCACCAGTGTGGCAATGAGGCCAGCTGGGTCTTCCTCTCGATTGGCGACGCCGTGCATGCAATCAATATGGTGAGCGATGATTGCATGCTGATTGCCTCCCTCATTGCATGCTGAGCGCCCTCGTCTGATGGATACCGCCGTGCGTGCACCCAATCAGCTGCAGCACGCGAAGGACTTTCGGATTGCATGCTGATTGCCTCCCTCATTGCATGCACCCAATCAGCTGCAGCACGCGAAGGACTTTCGGAACCACTCGACTAAGGAGCTCAAGATGCCGAGATCGTCCTCCGCTCAAGATCTGACCGTCCTCGACCACTTCGACAACATTTAGATCGCATCAACTCGTCTGGGTGGTGAGAGCTCGTCTCTTCGGCCCACCACGCGTGCATTCCAATTGCATGCAACGGGAGTGCTCGAACTGCTCACCACGACCAAGCAACGTGAGAGCGTTCGTCATCCGCCGGTGTTCGTCATCCGCCGGAGTTCGTCATCCGCCGGGGGGGTTCGTCATCCGCCGAGGTTCGTCATCCGCCGGGGGGTTCGTCATCCATCCGCTGGCATTGAGAATGAATTCAATGGCATGCTGAGGCTGCAGTGGTTGGGCATGGCAAGGGGAAGCTGGCCGTTGGGCGATGGAGATGGGTTTTCACATGAGCGACGCGAGTGCCTTGGATCTCAATGAAGGCGACGTGGGGAGCGTACTTGTGGTGCTCATGGACGGTGTGGTGTCTGAGCAGTACTTGATCGGCGGTTGCTGAGCTTGGCTGGTTTGGGCATGGGTCGAGCATATCATACAGTCGAGCATATCATGGGTCGAGCATATCATGCCTGATGACCTCGGATGAGCATACCCGCATACAGTCGACCGAGGACCGTACGTATCTGTACTACTGCTTTTCGCCGCCGCGCCTGCACTTGTGCGCCTGAGTGGGAGTAGATTCCAAGATATCGTTGATAGCGCTTCCTACCGGGTGATGTCGATGAGCGTCAAGTGACTGTTATTGTAGTGAAACGTAATTTGTTACGGTACCCGGGGCGTTCTACCAAACTACTAAGTCACAATCGTATTTCTTAGGCTCGACCTTCTTCACAGCCACGGCGCCCAGCCCTGCCACGTGCGCCCGAGGATGTTCGGATCGGTGGCCTGCTCGATGAGTACGTCGACCTGCTCGGCCACCGTCAGGTTCTCGGCCGCGCACTCCCTTCTGCGCGAGCCATTGGGGCCGAGCACCACGTCCTCGAGCGACGCGAGCGCCTTCTTCACGTGTCCGTTATTCGACGCCTCGAGGTCGCGCAGCGTGAGCTTCGCCGAGTTGCCGCCGCGCAGCTTGCATTCGACCGCACGGAGCCTCTCATGCGCCCACTTGCGAGTGAAGCCGAGCGTCACGGCAGTGCCCCCCGGCGCGAGGCTTCCGGGCCGGCTGGCACTGCGACCCGCCGCAGCAGCGCTGCTGATGCTGGCGCCGTGGGCGCCGCCGTGGGCGGCGCCGGAGCTGGTGCTGACGCCGCCACGCGCCGCCGCATCGGGCACGGCCGAGCCGGCGACGAGCAGCGCGGCAGCCCCGCCCTCTTGAGTGGTCACTGCTTCGGCCTCGAGCTTGTTGCGCTGCTCAGCGGAGAGCTTACGCGTCTGGGCCTCCCAGTCGACGATGGGTTCGGAGAGGAAGACTTCGAGAAGGCGCATAAGGTCGACCCGCCGGCCACGCAGCGCCTCGAGCGTCACTTCCATATGCCCTTTGAGGAGCACCGGCGTGTCGAGCGGGCGCAGGAAGGTTGTGATCTGGCGCGTGAGCCGCACACCCATGAGCTCCGGCACAGGGAGAAGGTAGGTCGCCGACCCGAACGCGTGCCCAAAGTCGATGCCCACCACGTTGCCCGTGGGCGTGTGGAGCAAAAAGTTGTCCAGGTGACGATCGCCGATGCCCAGGATGTGCATGCACGCGGTGAGGGTCGCGAGGGAGCGTGCAAAGCGCGCGCGCATCGCCAGGTACACTTCGGACGAGACGGAGCGCTTGTGGACGGCGCGCTGGAGCAGATCTGCAGGCACCTTCTCCACAATCTCGGTGAACTTGGCGGCGAGCTTCTCGCGGCGCACGTTGAGCTTGCCGAGGTAGTCCGTCGCGTCGCCCTTGATGCGAGGGTAGAGCTCCGTCAGGTAAAATCCTTGCGCCATCTCATCGCACGGCTCGCCCTTGGGGCCCCTGCCCATCGGATGGACCTTGGCCTCCTTAGAGATCAGGCCCTTGAGTGTCTCCGTGTCCGGCACCCACTCGATGATGCCAACGTGCTCCGAGAGGGGCAACACCGCGTACGTGCGCAGCCCGAGGTCGCGCTTGGACGCGGGCGCGTGCGCGTGCAGCGCGCGGTCCATCGAGCCGAACAGGATCTGCACGCGCTGGTCCATTCGGAGGTCCTCGCCCCCCTTGGCGAGGAAGCGGTAGTCCCTCTGATCCGAGCCATGCAGCACGATGCACTTGGGCTTACGGAGCGACGCCATCGTTCGGAGCGTCGGCGCGAATCCCTCGAGGCGTACGTGCGTGCTCGGCTGCGGCGGCGTGTCGCGCGCGTATTGGCCGGGGAGCTCGAGGAAGTCGAGCGGCCCTTCGGCGGCCGCATCGGAGCGTTGGTAGAGGGCGAGGAAGGAGGAGAGCGCCTTGAGCGGCGATGAGCCGTCCTGATGAGGACGAAACGCCTTTTGCTCCCTCTGAAGCTCCCACTCCCTGAGAATGTCGGCGCTCATGTGCCTGCTGATCGCGTCCCTGAGCGGCTTGAGGGCTGGTGCACCAACCTTGAGCTTGTCGCCGTCCTTGCCGCAGACCGCGTCGAGCATCGGCACGAATTGCTTGGCGAAGCTGATGACCATGTCGCCGCGCTCATCCTTGCCATCTGCTCCTTTACGCTCCACAAACCATGCGGCGCGTTCGGCCCGGTACGCAGCGGCCGCTCCCTCGCCGTCGCCGTCCTCGAGCTTGGCGACGAGCTCCTTGAGCAAGTCCTGCATGCGCAGGTGTGGGTGCGTCAGGTCGGCCAGCCCCGCCACGAGCCGCTCGATGATGGGCGAGCTCAGCGCCTTGTCCATCGCGCGCAGTGCGGCGGCCCGCGGTGCGACCGACTCATCGCCCGGCGCCTGTTCGGAGGATTTGAGCTCCTTGGTCAGCGCGGCACGAGACACGTGGTACGGGAAGTAGAGAGCCTGCGGGGAGGCGGCGGTGAGGGTCATCAAATGCAATCAAAGACCATCGAGGGGCAATCAAGTCCAATTAAAGACAATCAAAGGCAATCAAAGGCAATCACCTGTGGGTAGGCGGCGGTGAGCTTTTGCAGCAGCGGCGCGACCACCGTGCCGTGCGGCTCGTACAGCATGGCGATCATCTGCGGAGCCCACGCGAGAGACATCCAGAGCGGCGGCAGCTCGAGCAGCTCCGTCGCCTGCGCCCAAAGCTCCGGCGCGCCACGACAGAGCGCAAGCGCCGAGGGCAGCCGCTCGCGAGCCGCGAGTGAGCCAGCCGCCATCGCTCGCACCACCTGCTCAATCGCGACCGCCGTGAGCTCCGCCTTGTGCAGCCGCAGCGCGTCGGGCGAGAGCTCGGCCCTCGGCGACGTGAGGACCTTGTCGATGAGGTCGACGAGCTCAAGCCTCATCGCCGCGTGGCGCTTGAGGTCCGCCGCCGTCGAGCCCAGGCCCTCTGCCTGCGACGCATTCTGCTTGAGCAGGTCGTATGCCGAACGCACGAGATCGCTCGCTGTTGAGCCGCCCGCCGTGAGCTCGGCGCTGCTCCCGCTGCCAGCGGAGGGCAATGCGGCGAGCTCCCAGGCCACGTAAGCTTGTACAGTGCGGAGCTCGCACACCTCCGCCGGGGAGGCTGCCGTGCCATTCGGCCCGCTGGTGCCCACGAGCGCGGCCACGCGCTGCGCGTCAGTGTGCACCGTCCGTAGCGTCTTGCTCCAACCGCCACCGTCCTCGGCACTGCGCGCCTGCTCGCGCTGCAGCATGAGACGGTAGAGAGAGCACGCAAACGACGGGTCGTCTTTGGTGAGCCCGAGGGTGCGTCGGAGGTTCCCCGACTCGCGTATGTACGACTCCGCCGCGCCAAAGTTGCCCTGGTCGCGCGTGGCGGCGGCGGCCGCCTCATACAGCGTTAGCATCGCTCGGTTTCGCTCCCGCTCGAACGCCTTGAGCAGAGTCGCCTGCTGGGGCCCGTCGACAAAGGTGCGGCCCGACTGGAAGCTCTTGAGGCGCTCTTGGGTCGCCTGGTGGAGCGTGGCGAGCAGACGTGAGCGCGCACAGATCAAGTCGTCCCACACGCTCGTGTTGTGGTGCGTGACCGAAGGGAGCCGTTGGGTCCACGCGCGGAGCAGGTTGGTGAACTCGGCCGACTGGCCGACGGCGCCGCTGATCGGGTCCTCGCTCAAGGTGGATGCCTCCTCGAGCAAGCTCGTCACCTCCGCCGCCTCGGTGAGCAGCTGCAGCGGCAGCAGCTCGGCGAGGCGCGCCTGCTCGGCTAATGGGTGCAGCGTCGCCCAGCGACGCACGAACGCGTGCGCGCACCGAGGCAGCAGGGCGCGGATTGCATTCAGGTCGTCCACGGCGAAGCGGTCGAGGAGTAGCAGCGCGCCGTGGCCAGCATCGAGGAGCCGCGACGTGTCGCGCTGCGGGCACGGAGCGCCGGCGGGCTCATTGGGCCACACACCCCATCCGATCGCCTTCTGCGCGCCGTCCGCCTTGGCGCTCGCGACGATCCACGTCCGCACCCAGCCCTCAGAGAGCGAGCCCTCAAACGTCATCGGACCGCGAGCATCGCTGCTGGCCGCACGGGCAGCAGCTGCGCCAGGCCGTGCCGCGACAGACGGCTCGCACGTGTGGATCATGCGATCCGTGGTCTGCTGAGCCACGTGTGTCCACAGCTTCAACAGCGCGTCCTTTGCCTTGGGGTCCACCATGCCGAGCAGCGAACGCGCCTCGAGCGAGCCACGTTCGATGAGCTTCGCCTCCCATTCAGGGAGCGCACCGAGGGCGCCGCTCGCAGCGCTCCAGCTGCCGGTGCTGCCGTCCATGGCGCCCAACATGGCGTCATCCTTCGGCGCGCGCGCCTTCTCGTAGTGCTTCAAAGCCTCGGAGGCATCTCCGCGCGTCTCGGCAGCCAGAGCGCGCCGCACGTTCTCGGAGGTGGCCATCTCCGACGAGATGCCACGCACAACATCCTCGTCCCCAATCGCACGGTACAGGTCGGCGAGCTGGGCCTTGACTTGCATCTCTCGCTGGCGTGCCTCGTGAGAGCCCGCGAACCCAGCGTCGGTAGAGCCAACATCGCGCGAGCGCTTCGCCTTGCGCCCGCCGCTGTTCTCCGCATCCTCGGCGGCTCCACCGTCTGCGTGGCCGCGTCCTCCCTCGAATCCTCCGCTCTGGGCGAGGTGCTGCTCGAGGATCAAGATGCCCGAGTGTAGGTTACCGCTCGCCTTGGCCGACTCGGCCACGAGTTCAGCGGGCAGCCACTGGAGCTCGTGCTGCTCGGAGAGAGCGAGCTCGTGCAAGCAGCCAACGAAGGCCGGCCCGCCGTGCCGCGAGGCCAGGAGCGACGTGACGCCTCTATGCAACCCTTCGATCGCCTTGGAGTCGGCCGAGAACTGTTGACGTACTGTGGTGTACAGCTGTGTGAAAGTCAGCTTGGCGACAAGCGGATCGTGGTGCACGAGCGCCTGCAGAGGCAAGAGCATGTCGCGTGGCGAGATCTCGACGTCGGGCAGCTCCCCCTTGCGGTAATTTGTGCGGAAGGCTCCCACCGCCGCACCGCTGCGCCTCGTAGCGGCTAGGGCGCGCGAGCGGCGGAGGGCGACGAGGTTCACTTCGGCGGACGAGCCAGAGGCAAGCTTGGGCTTGAACCGCTTGCCAAGCGCCACATCATCGGGGGCCTGCGACCCCAACGGCTGCGAGAAGGCATCTTGGGAGCGGTCGCCCTGTGAGGCCACCGCGCCGCCCGCCGCTGCCGACGGAGCCTGTGACGCCGAGGACGGGTGGAAGAGGGGCACGGGCGGGGCGACGCGCCGAGTGGCCGTGCCCCACAACACCATCGGGGCACCCCGAGGCGTCCTGTGTCGAGTAAGTCATGGGGAGTCCCACGCCGCCAGTGCCGCCGCCCTGCGTCTGCGTCTGTGTGAAGAGGCGCTGCGACTGCGTGGCACGCAATGGGCCTAAGCCCCCGTCATCCTGCGACGACTGCGACTGCGACAGTGAGCCCCACGGGCGCATGGCGACGGAGGACGAATTGGCATCCGGTACGGCGGCCGTGTTGGTCGTGAAGGCGATCGGCTTGCCGTCCTTATCGACGAGCGGTGGCGTGGTGCACGTGCCCGCGTTCGGCGAGTCGAGAGGGAGCTGCAGCATCAGCACGCCGCAGTAGTGCAGCCATCGCGACTCGACAGCGGGCGCATGCAGCTCGCCAAAGCAAGAGATCATTCGATCTTTCAGCTGGTTCGTGAGCACGCTCTGATTCCAAAAGGTGACCACCTCCGCGCGCAGCCCCTGCGTGCAGCGCCAGCAGCCGGGCACAGGCCGCCCGCCGCTGCCGCCATGCTGGGCCGCACATGAGACGCATCGTGCTCCCTCATCAGGGTCGCTCAGGCCACGCAGCAGCGATGCCGTCGCAGCGTCCGTCATCGCGGGCGAGTGCATCTGGACTGCCGGATCCTCGCGGATCTTCATCAGCAGACGCAGGTGCAACGAACGCGTCTCCTTGTCCTTGTGCCCGTCGAACGCCGTGTTGAGCACGGTCACGTACGGCGCCACCACGAGCGCACCGCGCGCTTTGCAAAAGGCAGTCACGAGGCGCAAGGCGGCGATCTGCACATCCCCTTGCTGCTGCTGCAGGATGAGCTGCAGCTCCCTCGTACTGAGCTCCACCTTAAAGGAGGGTGCGCCGTCCGCGTCGACGTCCATGGCCTCGGCTTCTGCCGGCCGCGTCGTCGGCGGCGCCACGTGCGCGCGCACAGAAGCGTTTCCGGAGCCCCTCTTGTAGAGGGTGATGAAGCGCTCCTGGCCGTCTCCGTGAGACGCGCTTTCTGAGACCAGCCCGAGCTCCTCCGCAATCCGGTGCGCCAAGAGGCGTTCATACGCGTTGAGCGAGTGCAGAGCATGCGAGCGCTGCGACGCGTCGGCGACGAAGTCCTGGATGCGCACGCGCAGCCGCTCCTCCTGCGTGGCGCTCCCGACCTCGAGCTCGACGCAGCGCTCGAGGCAGCCAAGGACTTGCACGCGCGCACCGCCATACACCTCGGTGAGCAGAGTACGCACGTGGCGCCCAAACGTGGCGGTGTTGAGCAGGAGCACCTTTGGGTAGTACACGGAGAGCTCGAAGAGGATCGTGAGGATGCGCTTGATCGTATCTTGTGTCTTGGCCATCAGCTTGGTCAGCCTCGGGGTCAGCTCTTTCAATAATTGCTCGAGCTGCTGCGCTGCCAGGGCGTTCATGGAGCTCTGTGCCTGGGTGTGAAGCTCCATGAGATGCATGCCGAGCACCGCAGAGGCTGGCTTGTACAAGTCCTTTCGGGCCGTCGGCGTCTGCTTATCGGCCTGTGCCTTGCGCTCGTCTTGCGTGTGCAGCACCAGCTGCAGGCCAATCTCTCCCACCTTCACGGGCACATATGGCGCGAACTTATTCTCCTTGTTCTTGACGTACGGCTTCCAATTGGGATCGTCGTCGAGGCTCAACTTGTTGAACAGGAGTGCGCCGCAAATGTGGATGCCGCACAGACGGAAGCGTGTCTCCTGATTTTCGAGGCGTTTCTTGCTGTTCTCTTCGATCTTTGAGTACCTGAGGAGTTGCCAGAGCCCATGCAGGCGCACATGCAGCCGATCCCTCCACAGCTCCATGATCAGCTTCACCACCCTCACGTTCTCACGCAGGAGCTCGCTCACTGACATGGCATTGCCGATGGTGTTCTGGTGCCCACAGTAGAAGATGAGCTTCTCCAAAAGGTCATCGAGCAGCGGATCGACAACCCGAGCGCCCACCGACGGAAGCGTCGCGGCCGACTGCAGCAGATCGGTCGGTATCCCTCCAGCTGTCGATGCACGATGGTTTTCATTGCGCTGCCACTCGGCCACAAGCACGACCAGGTCACGCGCAAGGTAATTAAAGGTTGCATTGGCGCTGTCCTTCAGCGAGTCAAGAACGACCTGCAGCAGCGGCCGCGCCCACAAGCGCGCGTGCTTCTCGAAGGAAGGCGTTCCGGCCGCCGCATCGGAGCCAGCGCTCGCCTGAGCGGCGGCCTTCTCTTGGCGCGTGAGGTTGTACACTAGCCTGGCGATGATGAGGCGTACGTTGAACGTCTTGGCAAAGCTCGCCTCCGCCTGCCAAAAGGTGTCATGCGGCGCAGCTGGATCGCTCTGTAGCGACCGATGAAGTTCGCGACGCGCCGTCTCCATCGGGACATAGCCCTTCATCATCTGGGTGAAGAGCACGTGCATCCACGCGGGCATCATGGGCCCTTGCTGGCCAGCTCCACACGGGCACCGCTCCGAACACAGCGTGCCCACACTCGCGGGCCTGTCGAGGCCGCGCAGCTTGAGCTCCGAGATCGCACGCAGCATGGTACCCATCAAAGGATGCCTTGAAAGCTCGTCGAGCTCGTATCCTTGAACCAGCACCACGCCGCCGCTGCCGCTCAGCTCACCCCCTCCCCCTTTGCGACGGCGCCCGTCGCTGTCATCGTCGTCAAGGCCCAAGTCGCTCGTCGTCTCCAGCTTCACTTCGCCTGCCTGCGATGCAGGCTGAGATGCCTGAGTGACCGTTCTCGGCGAGACGGAGGCGGCGGGTACGCCTGCTGGGGCTGGATCCGGGTCGTACACGCCGAGGTCGTGCGCCGCTTGCGAGAGCGATGAGCCGAGCAGCGCCTGCGATGGTAGGTAGGCTGCGCCTGCACCGCGCGCTCCATCCTGCCGCGTTGCAGGCTCACGCCCCTGCAGCGTCAGCAGCGCCGAGTCGGTGGTCGTCTCAAAGGCGGTGCCGGCGGTCAGCTTGTACGTACGTTTCAAGTCGACGGCGAGCTCCCATACGTTGAGCCCATTCTTGAAGATAGTCTTCTCGATGGCCGATGATTCTTTCTGCGTCTGCACCACCGTCTCTACGAACGCGGCGTACGCCGCCGCAATCAACGCGCGGCGCAGGGTCTGCGCGACTGCCGCAGCTGACGGGCGCTGGCGGGAGCCGGAGCCTACCGCGGGCGTGCTCGCGAGCGCGGGTGGCGGACGGTCGGGTGACTCCTCGAGTGCGGGCGGCAGTTCGATCTTCTTGCACCCTAAGAAGGCCAGCACTTGAATGAGAAACCCTTTATAGAGGTCTTCGGCGCCAGGCGAGAGCACGCCACCGGGCTGGAGGGCCTCCTTGCCTTCGCGGCCTAGGCGCCCCATCATACCGCCCAACACCTCGCAAGCAACGATGCACCGCGCCAGCTGTGCGTTGACGATTTCCGCCGCGTCCGCCGCAGCGGGAGGCAGAGCGGCCCCATCGGAATGAGCGGCGTCGGCGCGTTCAGGGCTGAGGGTGGCCGTGCACACAGGTCTGAAGAGCGTCGCTTTGCATGGTTCCCCGGGCTTTCCAGGGTTGGCAGCGTTGAGCAGCGCCCGCAGCTGAGGGAGGATTGGAGCGAGAAATGATCCGAGGAGCTCTGCCACAGGCACACGGTGCATGAGCGGCAAGCCGACCCATCGCACACGGGCGAGGCGCTCAGACCAGCGGCCGATGGGCCGACCGTGCGCGTCGGCGGCATCAGCACACAAGCACGGGACCACGAGGCAACGCCAGAGCTCGGTCGCGGGTGTGGTACTCGTCACGGGAGCATCCACGGCAGCAGCTGCCGCTAAGCGCAGTGCATCGGTGCCAATGTAGACGCTCTTGGGCGCGCCGCGCTGGCAGGCAGCATCGACGAGCCGACACAGCGCCGAGCGCACGCCGTCCGCAAAGGGATTCGCCTGATCGTGCTCCGACGAGATCGCCTCGAGATGGTACTCGGTGAGGGCCGGCTGGGAGAGCAGCTCCGCGGCAAGAGCGTACGCACGCCCCTCTGGGTGCGCAATGGCATCCAGCAACGGACTCAGCACGGAGTTGACGCGACGGCGGCGCACCTCGTCGCAGTCGAACAGCGATTGAGGTACCTCAGCCTGTAAGAGCCGTCTCAGAGTGGCAAGCGGCTCGCTTGCCGTGTTTGGAAAGCCGCTCACCGTGGCATAGTACTGTCCTTGAGAGGGCGGTGGCGGCAGTGGCAGCTTGAGCGACCGGAGCACTAATGGCATGAGCTTCACGGCCTCGTAGAGCAGACGCTCATTATGGCGCTCATTCGAGCGTGGCGCGCCACCGGGTGCGCCCCAGTCACCGCTCATCGCCTCCGAGGAGGTGAGGGATGCCTTCAGGAGCTGAAGGATGGCGCCGAGGAGCGGCGACGGCGGCGCGCTGGGCTCAGAACTCGGCTGCAGAACGAGATGGGGCGCGAGGCGCAGAAGCAAGCGGAAGAGGGACAGAAAGGGCTGGAGTAAAAGCGCTCCATCAGCGCCGGCGACGACCCGTGTGCCGACCGCGTCGGCAGGCGGCGTCCACACACGACCGTTGGCCCAGCCAACCTGAAGCAGCAGAGTCGGGAGTTGGGCCTCCAAGACCCTCACGAGAGGCTCGGCAGGCAGATCGCGTCTCGTATCCAAAAACTCCAGCAGCGCCAGCAGCATGGAGAAGGCCGATAGATTGGTCGGAGCGGCGGCGAGCAGAAGAGGAGCCAAGGTGGAGGAGCGTTCGGCCAACGCCAACTGAGGCAGCAGCACGGAGCGAAACCGGCCGCTGAGCAGCTCACCCCGCGTTGCGACGCCCGGCGCGGCGGCAGCGATGCCGCCTCGCCGCCCGTCCGTCGCCGGCGTCTCATCAAGAAGACGCTCGAGCAGGTGGCGCGATTCGATGCCGAGGGCAAGGCAGAGCTCGAGCGCCTTCGCATAGAGACGCATATCCAGAGGCGACGCGGAGAGCGGCGCCGCACACACTTGCAAGAGCAGGTGCGACACGAGCGCGGGCGCGCCGTTGGGCTGTTCACAGCCGTTGGGTAGCGCGCGCAAGAGTAACGGTTGTGAACAGCCCAGGAGCCCATGATACCCCTCGAGCAGCGCAAGCGTCTCGAGCGCGTCCGCACGCGGGTCGACGAGCGGCCGATGGTGCAGGTTCGAATCCTCCTGCTGCAGCAGGGCGCGCAACTCCTCGACCATCTGCTCGGGCTGCCGCGCATGCAGCTCGCCGCAGAGCTCACATGCGAGCACGCGCATGCGCCCGCACGCCTCGAGCTCCGACGCGTCGAAGCCCACGCGCGTCGGGCGCAGCGTCGCAAGCAGCGCCAGATGCATGCACGAGAGCGGCAGCGAGGACGTGGCGCCAGGGGCCGACGAGGGCGCAGCGTCCACCGACGGCACGAGAAAGGCACTCAAGCGCGCCGACATGCCGCCAGGCTGTGCAGGTGCCTCCGCGATCAGCTTGCGCAGCAGCCGAAATGCGGATTTGAGCGCCTCCCGCACGTGTGCACGACGACGCGACTCCGCATCGCTCATCAGCACCGAGGATTGCGTCGGCGCACGCCGCGCCACGTAGCCGAACAATGCATGCACAGTTGCATGCACGCGCCGTAGTGAGCCAGACGAGGAGAGCACCGCATCGATTGTGAGGTGGCGGCTGCGCAGCGTCCAAAAGGTCGCATCGAGCGCCGCCTGCACTCGCTCGAGCCACGCCATCTCGATCACCTCGGGTGAGGCTGAGCTCAGTGATGAGCTCGCGGAGCTCGTGCTGGCAGGCAGCGGCACGTTGTGCGCAAGCGCCGCCCATGCGCCCGCGGCGCACTGCCCCTCGATGGAGTTCATCAGACCATCTCCGCCAGAGAGGCCTTGCGCGCTCTCGCTCAAGTGCATGGCATCGGCGGCGGGTGGCGTGCCTACTGCGACCGACGGGTTCGGCGGCGGTTTCGAAGAGATGGGCGTGAAGAGGCGTACAATCGGCAGCGCATCAGTGCGCATGCCGAACTGCTCGTGCACCCATTCCTTCGAAGAGCCTTCGGCGCTGCCGCCAGACGCGCCACCATTCGCGCCGGTGCCGCTGCTCTTGCGCCCACGCGCACCGCCGCCGCCCTGCTTGAGCTTCGTGAGCTTGGGGCAGAGCGCATTGAAGAGGTCCATGGCTCCCAAACGGGCCGCTGCCCGTGGCTGCATGCACTGCTCGAAGAGCCACATGGCAAAGGTGTGTAGGCCTTCCTTGAAGGCGGGACGCTCCTCATTGCGCTCCGCCAGCAGTTGAAGGATCTGGTCACGGAGCAGCATCTTGCGCAGGTGGACCAGCACGCTGCCGAGCGCCTCGCATGTGCCGAGGGCCTCCGGGTCGGTCTGTGCGAGGCGCAGCGCAAGCAGCGCGTGCTGCACAAGCTCGAGCAGGTGCACGTTGAGCGTGTCTGCATCCTCGCGTAGCTCGCGATACACCTCCACCGAGTTGAGAGCAAAGGCAAAGCCGAGGCGGTGCATCGGACTGGGATGGTGCGCGAGGCCGTAGAGGCGCGAGAGCAGAGGGCCGATCGGCTGGGCCGCGTGCCCGTCGTCCCTCTTGCGCTTGATTGCATAACGAATGAACTCGCCTAGGCAGCGCGCCCCAAAGTCGCGACGGCCCGAGTGCACCTGGTCCGCGACGGCGCCCATGATCGCCTCGAGCATTTTGGCGCTTGCCGGCGTCTCTTTGCGCGTCGACGCGCTGAGCCAATGGATCGTCTGCATCGTGAGCGGCTCAAAGAGTGAGCGAGCGAAGGCGTCTACGTCGGTAGCAAGCGTCAGCATCGCCGGGAAGAGATGCGCGTACTGCCCAGTCCAGTCTTCCTCGGCACGCTGTGCTTGACGACCAATGCAGTACTTGACGACCGCGTCAAGCAGCTCGCATGCAGCTGCCTTCTCGCGGTACACCATCGACGAGGTGGCAAGCTCGACCACGCGAGGGAGCACAGCGTCGATGGGCAGGTCCAGCGCCGACTCGTGCGTGAGGGGTAAGTGCACTTTGATGCGCGAGGAGATCTCCCATCGTCCCTCGGCCGTTGGAGCCGCCCGAGCGCCGTGCACGAGCGAGACCGCATCGCCTCCGACGGCGCCGAGCAGCCGCACGATGCGCTGCTGCGTCAGGTCGTCTTGCGCGCGCCGCAACCGTGAGCGCGCCGCGTTCATCGTGGCCGCGCGCGTCGAGGCTGAGTGGTGGCGACGCGCATCTCGTTCCTTTCGCATGGTGCCGTTGTGGCCGGTACTCTCGCTCGACGTGGTGAGGTAACTGTGCAACCGAGGCAGCAGCGCGGGCAGATGCGGCTGCAGCCGCGACGGGAAGGCGCCATGTAGCCGCTCAATCGCGTCGAGTGCGGCGGCGCTTAGCGGCGCGTAAGTGTGCCCCATCGATAGCGCAAGCTGTGCCGCGTCACAGAGAGAGGGCAGCTGCTCGAAGCCGCGTAGGCTCACAAACGAGAGCGGCGCGCTCAGCAGCAGCTCCAGCGCTGCCGCGAGCAGCTCGCCCTGGAAGCGGCGGCAGCGCTGCTGCACTTGGACGAGGAAGGTGCCGAGGAGCGCGTAGCAGCTCTCGCGCTCCTTGCACGTGCCGCCTCCATCGCCATCGCCTCCGCCGTCCACCTCCATCGCGTCCGCCGTGTCGATCGCCACGCACTCGCCGGCACTGGGGAAGTAGCCAGCGCCGTCGAGCACAGTGGTGACGATCCGTATGAGCCGGTAGAAGCCCGAGATGTGCGGGTAGCGCCCCGAGCGCCCTATGAGCTCGAGGAGCAACACGTGCCCCCACCGCAGGAGCAGCTCCGGGTGCACCTCGCGCAGTAGGACATCGGTGAACGCGCTGAGCGACAGAAAGATTTGCACATCGCTCGGATTTCGCGCGGCCGCGGCCTCGAGGCTCAGGCTCGCGGACGCTGTCGCATCCGCCTCGTCGCTCGCTCGCTCGGCGGCACTGCCCTCGCCACCGCCGCCGCCGCTGCTGCCATCGCCGCCGCCGCTCCTGCTGCCGTCGCCACTCGGCGCCGCAGCAGCCGCAGCAGCCGCAGCAGCCGCAGGCGCCCCTGCCGATCCGTCTGCCTCGACCTCCGCCTCAGCGTTGGCTGCCGTTGCCGCGAGGTCGAGGCGGCGCAGCATGGTACAGATCGCATCTAGTAGCGCCGAGAGCGTCGCCGAGCACGCCGCCCGCTTCCGCGCCGCCTCGCTCCCGCCCTCGCTTAGGCCTGCGCCCACGCCATCGCGGGCGGCCGCCTCGAACGTCACGAACGTCTCGGCCTCGGCCGCCACCGGCGGCGCTGCGCTCGCGCGCGCGAGCTTCGAGGGCGGCCGTAGCGTGAAGTCGAGCATGGCAATCCACAGCCGACGCGCCGAGAGGCCGCCAAAGAAGTCGCTCGCATGCTCGACGCCCTCGGCCGCAGCGATCATACGCGCCTGCGCAGCCGCGTCGACGGTGACGATCGCCGCGTTGTACACCCAGCGCTGGAGGAAGCGCTCGAGCGCGTCGCCGCGCGTCTGCAGCGCGAGCAGCAGTTGCTGCACGCCGATGGCGCCTTGGCGCACCACGCTCGCCGAGCTCTCAGGCAGCGCGTCCACGGTGGCAAACAGGTGGAGCACGAGTGCAGCGCACGTGTCGAGCGTGCGCTCGGGCGCCTTTGGCACCACCTCAAGCAGCGCCGCGTGCGCTGCCAGAAAGGGAGGCAGCTGGCGCGCCGACCGGTCGATCGAGCGCTTGCCCGCCTCGTAGTACCGCGCCGCCTCGGGCTGCAGGTGGCTCGCAGCGAACTCGGAGAGTTGCACCAACTGCGCCTCGAGAGCACTCACGCCCTCGAGAGCGCCTACGGGGCGTGCAAAGGATCCGAGCAGGTTCATGGCGAGCCCGAGGCGCGCGGTCGCTTCGGCGCCGCGGCTGGTCGCGCCGGTCGCCTCGCTTGAGGCTCTTGCCACACGCTCCGAGATCCTCCTAAACAGAGAGTGGAACGCCCGCTTGGCGTTCGGCCGCAGCTGTGTGCACTCTGCGTTGAAGAAGTCAGCCTCGCTCTCGCACGTGGCTGCGCGTTCGACCTCGGCCATCTGCTGCCCGACGGTGCGCACGACGCCGCGGAGCACCTCGTCTGCAAGTGCGCGCAGCTCCGCATTCTTGTGATCCCAGAGCTCTTCGAGAGCATCCCACAGCGCCTCTGCGTGCTCAAGCAGCAACGAGCGCGACAGCCGGCGGCCCTCGCCGCCGCCGTCGGCCATCGCCTGCTCGGCGAGCGCTGTTCCCGGCTGCGCCGCAAAGAGGTTGAGGCTGCTCCCGAGCACCTGCAGCGCCGCCTTGGGCGTGCCGAATCGGCGGAGCTCTTCCTTGGGCTTCTCGTCCTCGCCGACGACGGCGCCGTCCTTCCGGAGGGTGAGCAGCCTCATTGCATGCTGGAAGGCGACGCGCAGCTGGTCGGGCCGCAGAGCGGTCTCGTCGGCGAGGATGCCGTCGAGTGCGTCGAGCGCGCCTGCGAGCTCCGGCTGCCCGATGCCAGCACTCGGGTCCAGGGTTTTCACGACGAAACAGTACAGCGGGGGGCCAATGGCGCCCGTTTGGCCGCGCTCCTTGTACACAACGTCGTCCGACACCTGCACCGGGTACGTGATGGCGAAGGCCCCGAGCGCGCGCAGGCAGCTGCCGCGCACCGTCTCGGACGAGCCCATCTTGGACTTGCTGTAAGTCGTAAGGTGCTTCCAGAAGATGCCCGGCGCGTTCGGGTTCCTGACCGGATCCGCATCGGGTGGGAAGAGCATCGAGAGCAGCTCCGACAGGTTGGGCACGTGCTCGCGCAGCTGGATGGCGGGGATGAGAGTGCTGATGGCCTCAACGCGCACCTTGGAGTCGTTCACGCATTTGAAGATTTGCAGGCACGCGTGCACCATCTCGCAGACGTACTCACCCAGGATGCCGAGCCGCTCTCGGGCGCGCACTTCGAAGATGAGGTCATCGATGAGGCTGAGCACCTCAACGCGCAGGTCCTGAAGCAGCTTCTTGTTGGCATCGTTCTGCTGGATGGGAATGGAGCGCAGCAGCAGTTGGGGCAGCCCGCTCGTGCGGTTGAACAGCTGCGAGACCGCGCCCGCGAGCTCATCATCGAGCGCATTCTTGCACGTGTTCTCGATGGAGACGCACGAGTCCTTTGCGGCGATGAAGATAGACGGTGCGCCGCCCTCGGCCAGGCTGAGGAGTGTTTGCAACTCCTCGAGATGGCGTCCGACTTCCATCGCCCGAAGGCCCCGAGCCGGCGGGAAAGATCGCCCCATCCCCACGGGTATTTTGGGCATCCGTCCCAGGCTCGCGAGATACATCATAGTCGAAGTTCAACACAGTAGTTCAACCGCATTGCCGACGGCGCGGCGGGCGATCTGAGAGCTATTTCAATGCGAGGGCACAGCCGCCGGCGTGGGCTGCTTCTGCGCAGCGTCACATTGGGGCTGGTGCAGATGGTGGCCTCGCAACCCTTTCCGCTGCCGCCGACATTGCCTCCGCCACCCTCGCCCCCACCATCGCCGCCGCCACCCTCGCCCCCTCCCTCGCCGCCGCCACCCTCGCCTCCGCTGCCACAGCTGACCCCGCCCCTAGCGCCGCCGCCGCTCAACGCCACGAACAACGCGACGAGCAATGTGAGTTTGTACAACGAAACCCTGGACAATGCGACCTTGGTCGATGCCGTTTGGTCAGACCCCGGCCTCAAGTGCACGGCGCTGCCTGCATGGGGCTTTGGCGTGGGCGTCCTGATGGGAGTTGCTGGCTCGATTGGCATCAACGTGGGGCAGAACATGCAGGCTACCGCCCTCGATGAGCTACCCGAAGAGCTCAAGTCAAAACCGCATAAAAGTAAGCTCTGGATTTGGGGGATGGTCATCTTCGTCGGCTTCTCGTTGATCAACTTTGCGGCGCTCGCGCTCGCGCCGGCGTCTATCCTGACGCCGCTCGAGAGCATCCAGTTCGTGACCAACATTTTCTACAACAAGTTTGTCAACAAGGCGAAAATTTCGTGGGCGATGCAGGGCGGGACGTGGCTCACGGTGCTCGGCACCGTGTTCACCGTCATCTTCGGCCCAGTCGGTGTCCCGTGCCACTCAGTCCGGACGCTCGAGAATTATTGGAGCAGACCGACTTGGTTGGTGTACCTGATCATCTCCCTCGCGATCGCGATAGGATCGTACGTCACCCACATCGTCTACACGCGCAAGATGAAGCTCGTTCGCGTCCAGACGGGCGAGCCGGAGCCCTGGGCGCACGAGATGGTGCTGCCGGTCTCCTTCACTCTCTACTCGTCGCTCGCGGGCGGCGCCCAGATGATTGTGCAGTCTAAAGTCTTCTCCGAGCTCCTTGCGATGATCTTTCAGGGCAATCTGTCCATCTTCATGGGCTGGCTTCTCTACGTCGAGATTGTGCTCGTCGTCGCATGTGGCATCATCTGGATCGTCAAGCTCACCGAATGCCTCGGCCTGTACAACCCGCTCCTCATCCTGCCCCTCATGGTCGGCACGTACATCCTCTTCGGCGGGGTGCGCGCACAGCTTCCCGCCACACCCCCAAGCCCCCTCTCCCGCCCCGCCTCGCACAGTTTCCCGCCACCCCCCCAGCCCCCTCTTCCGCCCCGCATCGCGTGCTCCGCTGACCGCACCGCTTGCCCGCCCAGGTTGCGGGTGGCATCTTCTTCGAGGAGTTCCTCCTCATGGGCACATGCCAATTTGGTCCGAACCCGGCGTGCTCGGTCGGGGTCGCGGCTAGCTGGGTCTTGTACTTTCTTGGCATGGTCTTCGTGCTGGTTGGGCTCTACATAATCGCGAAGGCTTCGATGGACCTTGATAAGAATGTCATTGATAAGAAAGAAGAGAGACCCAACTTCAAGAATGTGCTCGATGCGGGCGGCGAGGCGGCCGACCTCACGTCAGGAACTACCGCCATGAACGGGGCGAGTCCTTCTCTCCAGGACAACTCGGACCAGTCCGAGCATCAGCGCGCGGTGGGCGTGACCGACGACTCGATGGGCTCGTCGTCCAATGGCGCGCAGCAGGGCAGCCTCCAGAGGAGGGCAAGCCGCAGACTGCAAAGACGAGACACGTGGGAAGGGACCTTCCAAGGATCGCTCAGCGGCGTCAACGTCGCTGCCCATGCCGCGGACAGCGCCATCAAGGCGGCCATCGGCGAGAGCGTCCTCTCCCAGCCGCCCTCACCGAAGCTGGCGAGTTCTCCCGCGACGAGTGTGCCTACGAGTATGCCGAAGCTGCCGGCGAGTGCGATGCGCGAGGCGAATGGTGGCAGCAGCCAACTTCCTTTGGCAGAACAGCCTGACGATGCGGATGACGATGCGGAGCTGCGCACGGAGTACGTGGGGCCGCATAACGCCACGCCGACATCGCCAGCAAGACGCGCGCTGCAGCTCCAGATTTCCAGCAGTGAGGAAAGGGAGATCGTGGAGGCGGAAGTGACCATCCACGAGGTTACGAGTACCACCACGCGCATGACCATTGATGCAGAGGTTACCGAGGGCCCTGAGGACGGCAACGGCGACGGCAACGGCGAGGAGGTCGGCGTCATCGAGGTCCCGATGCGGCGCGTGTCCACGGCGAATGCTGCGGCGATCGCGATGAACGTGGACAAGACCATGAAACGCATACGCCGCGAGCAGCGGCGGGTGCAGGGAGGACCGGCCGATCGGATTTAAGAATTGAGATGTGAACGCCCTCAGTGAGCGTGCACAGGAGCTCAGTCGGGTGTTGGCTTTTCGAGTTGTGTTCAGTGTTCTGGAAATCGGGGCTAGGTATCACAATCAGAGTGCGCAGAGTTGTATTGATGGTACAGTAACAACCGAACCACCCGTTGCGTTGGAGCTGCGAGCTCACTGGCACTGCAGACTTCTACGGGAAGTGACGCTCAGATGACAGGTCGCCTGCCAGCCTGCCACCACGCACCAGCTTTGAATATTATTATGACCACGTTGAGGGCTGTCGCACGCGACCTTTGTATAACCGTCTGTGTCACCGGTTCAAAACCACCGGGGGGAGCCGGGATGACGCACGCACGCACGGGTGTGTGAACGGGCGTGTGAACGTGTCGGTGTTGTTGTGAATTCTCATGTCACACCGAAGCCAGGGCCCAGGACTCTTGTTTCGAGCTCAGGTGTCCCGGGTCCGCAAACTTTTTCTCGGGTCGTCCACAAATTCGACATGCCAGTTGACGAGCTCATGCTCGCCCTGGAAGCGGCCCACGTTGATGCCGATGTCATCGAGGTCGTCCTCGAACAGGCGTCCGAGTTGTGCACAATTGCTTCCGATCAGAAGGCTCTGCTCGACCGCCTCAAAGACCTTGGAGTCGTAAAGATGGGCGTGCGTCAAAAGGTGGCGCGTGTGCTGCGCGAGCAGCGACCACATGTGCCTGCGCCAGTGGACATGCCGACGCCACTCCCACCAGCAGCTCCAAAGGCTGCAGATTTGGACAGCTTCTGGACTGGCATCATGGACGCGAACGCCGAGGCCATGTCAGTGGGCGAGCTCGCTGCTGCTGAGCATGCGCAACCCGTGCGCCGCGTGCTATCGCATGCCAGAGCAGCGCCAGTGCCCATTACAGTCGCACCATCTGATACGGTCAACTACCCGGACACGGGATCCGGAGCCACCGCCGCAACCGGAGGCGCTGGCACCGCCACGGCGATCGTGAACGACACACTGAGCACATACCGCGAGCGCGGCAATGCGGCCTTTGGGCGCAAGGACTTCGCAACGGCCGAACGCTGGTACGAAAAGATGCTCGCCACGGCCACGGACGACTGCGTGGGCGGCATGCACAGTGACCACGCGGCAGCGCTGAGCAACCTGGCGGCGTGCGCTCTCGCGCGCGAGCCGCCTGATCCGGTGGCGGCCATGCGCAGGCTGCGACCGTTGCTTGCGGCGCTGCCGAGGCACGTCAAGGGGCGGCTGCGTGCGGGGCGCTGCTGCATCATGCTCGGCGAGCTGCAGGCGGCCGTTGGCCACTTTGAGGTCGCCTACAGCGTTGAGAAGCCCGCGACGCCAGTCGGTGGAGTCCAATTACGCTGGGCGCCCCCGATGGCTGATCATGAACGGAGGAGGCTGGTCGCGCCAGACGGCAAGACTGCGCTCTCGGAGGCCGCACAGCAGGCCGCCGACGGCAAGCAGCACGCCAACCGGCTGCTGTCGCACGTGGAGCGTGCGCGCGCGCTCGGGGCGGCCTCGCGAGTGGACGAAGCGCTGTACCTGTGCCGCGCGGTGTGCCGCTCCTGCACGCACTCTACGCTCGGGCAGCGGCTGGTGGTGGGCGTGCTGGAGAGCAGCGGCCGCTTGTGGCAGGCGCAGCAGGAGGCCGAGATGGCGCTCGCCGAGCACCTTCCTGGCCCGAGCGCCGGGGCAGACGACGAGGAGGAGCTCGTGCTCGCGTTGGCGAGGGTGCTCGGAAAGCGGGGAAAGTTCACGGACGCGGAGGAACGACTCTTGAGCCTGGCGCGCAGTCGACAGGCTGAGAGCGACGGCCGCGCGGCGCGCGCGCTCCGTGGCCTGCGCGCGGGTATGCAACTCAAGGCCGACGGCAACGCCGCCTACGCCGCGGGCGACTTTGTACGCGCGGCGGCGGCCTATTCGCGAGCACTTGAGGCTGACGTGGAGGGGTGCCTGCGTCCACATCTGCTGGCCAACCGAGCGCAGGCGCGGATGCACGAGGAGCGGTTCGCCGAGGCGCTCGCCGACTGCGACGCTGCGCTCGCGCTGGATGCGCACAGTGTCAAGCTGCTCCTGCGGCGTGCAGCGTGCCACGTAGCCCTCCACGATCCTAATCGGGCGCGCTACGACTATGCGGCGGCCCTCAAGCTAGAGCCAACCTGCCAGCTTGCGAGCGACTTTCTGAGGCGACACGACGCGATGCGGCGCGCCAAGGAGCGCGCTGAGCAGCCCGCCGAAGGCGGCTACGGCTATGGGCCGGGCTATGGACCAGGCGGGAGTGCCGAGAGCGACGAGCTGGACGAGTTCGACGCGTACGAGCTCCTCGGCGTGGCACGCGACGCTAACGCCAAGGTGATCAAGGATGCGTACCGCAAGCTGGCGCTCAAATGGCATCCGGACAAACACGCGGATGCCGATGAGGCCGAGCGCGCGCGCATCGAGGACGAATTCCGCAAGGTCTGCCTCGCCAACTTGGTGCTGAGCGACCCAGTCAAGCGGCGCCAGTATGATGTTGGCGGCCGCATGAAGGACATTACCAAGTGAGCGGAGTCTAGGGCCGTTCCCCAGTGGGTTATTGGGTCGGGTTGACCCCACGCCAACAGCAAGGGGGGCGCCCGGCCTGCGGTTGCTTGCTTCCGGGAGTCCGGTTTGCGTTCGGCCGCGCGCGCGGCCGCGCGCATCGGCGTGCGCCGGCTCCCCGCACGTCCACCCGGCTGGTGCGTCACCTGCGGTGGGGCCCGAAGCCGAAATTGTAACACGCACGCGGACAAGCCCCGATACAGACGCACGCGTAGCACACACGCGCGCGCGCGCGCCGCCCACACACAAGCATCACGTCTAGCACGCACACTACCTCTATGCCCTCCCGGCTGTTTTTGCACTTTCCTGAGCCTCCAAAGCCGCATCGTTGAGCTCAAAGTCCATGGCATTGCCCTCATCAAGCCAATCTGCAGCGGCGCGGGCGCGATCGTTGGTTTGTTTCTTCGCCGTGCGCCGGGAACGAAGAAAGATGCCGGCTAAAATGATGGCCACGAGAAGGAATACAAGCAGCGCGCCAATCCCCGTAGTTGTGGCCGTCTTCATTGTAGCCTCCACCGGCGGCGAAAGTGGTGGCGGCGGCGCGGACGAGTTTGACATCGTGTTGCCCAGTGCCGACGCAGATCCCCCCTGACGTAAGTGAGGTTCGCCGCCTCAATGCAGACTGTCGGAGAAGAGTGGCACTAACGATCAAGTTTGTACCCGTAGTTTCGCGGGACGTTCGGAAGTTTCGCCCAACACAGCGGGGAGTAAAGCACCTTCTAGTACTACGTTCGGCCAGCCCAGGCCATGCCCAGGCCTTCCGTACGGGGTTCCGCCCTCAGCCTAGCAACGGTCTCTTTCTTCCAGGACTTGAAGCTGGCAACGGCCTGGAGTCGTGTTAGCCCGCGTGTGAGCATCGCATGGTTCTGCCATCCAACACGGCCCACCAAGCCGATCAGCGGCACTTCCTCCGGAGCCACAGCCGGCAGCCACGGCAGAGCTTCTCGCACAGCGGGGGGAGGGCATGCCGGTAGGAGGTAGTCGGGCTTCAGATTGAACCCGATAGAGAGGCGTCGCCTGTTGGTGGAACAGTGATGGCGAGGATTCGAGACGCGGTGGGTAGTGCCCTGGATGGCGAACCCTGTCAGCAGTGCCGCTAGGTTCCCTAGGAAGACGGTACACTCCCCCTCACCAGCCGGCACACACACCCAGCGCTGCTCTGCGTCCAGGAAGACCTCGAGCGCCCCCGAAGTGCCCGGGCTGGCGAGGCCCTCGTTCTCGACACTCGGCTCTCGGCACAGGACCGTGAGGAAGCTCGTGTCGTAGTGGCGACTCGCGCGTATTGGAGATTTGAGCTCACGGCGGCGGCCGAGCTGTGACGGGTAGTTGTTGATCTGTAGGCGCGAGTGGTGGCGGAGCGGTGCCTCCGGGTGAGCGGTGGAAGAGGGTGTGACGAGCTGTTCGAACGCGGTGTGATCCGCGCCCAGCGCGGCCGCGACCAGCTGCACGCATGCAAGCGCCACGCGCTCCAGTTTGGGGTAGGCGGCCTCCATCTCCGCCCGCATCGAGCCATCTGGCCACACATTATGCTCGTAGAAGACCTTGCCCCAATCGCTCGAATAGAACGGATGCGCCGCGTGTGGGGCCCGCGTGTCCTGGTTACACACTGAAGGCGGGCCGCAAACGAAACGCTCGCACATGATGCCTTCGGCGGAGCTCGGCTCCCCTGCATGGGGAAATGCGTCCTGGCCGTAACGCGCCATCCACGTGCGATGGAACTTCATATGCTGTGGATACATCTCCCATCCACGCGAACGATCCATATCGCCAACCGAAAAGAGCCGTTTTGCAGCAGCAGGCTGGTCGAAGAATGATTTGCTCGCCGTCAGAAGCGATGCCGTATCACCCACGCCATGGCCGTCGACATGCCACACGCCTCCGGCAGAGTTGAGCGCCGTCCTGACAGCCGCTATGGCTGCAGCGGGTGGCGGTCGGCCAGCCACGTACCAAGCAAGCCCCTCGAGGTTGACGAGAGGGAAGCGGCGCGTCATTGAGATTCGTCAAGTTGATAATCAAATAAAAGCCGTTCAAACATCAAAGGAGGGAGTACATGTTAAAGCACTGTTAAAGCGAGTAGGCCTCAATCTACCTTCCAGGCAAAAAGCACTAAGCACTGTTAAAGCGGCGTAGGCGCGCCGGCGGAGGTGTTCCCCGCGAAGGGGCCTGACGCGGCAGCCGAACAGCGCTTGCCGCTGCAGTCAAAGCCGCCCCACGGACGGTCGCTTCGGACCAAGCGGCCGTGAACCACCGTGTGAAGAGCCATCAGAACCCTTCCAAGGGGTTGCAGCCGAGTCTACCGGCCGTTTGGGATATTGGGCATAAGGGGTACGAGCTCGTAGTAAATTAGTGTATCGAGCCATTTGAGGAACAATTTATGTGAGCAGTTTCGACCATCAGGCAAGTGACCACGAGCAACCTCTGCCGCTTGAGTGGCAACGGGTTGGTGAGGATGCAGGGACGAAGAAGGGACCTAGTTTTATTTTGTAGTGAGGAAACTGGGACAAGGACCTCGCAAGGACCAAATTACCTTCCTTTGTGTACCGAGTTCCTCGGGTTTTACACTCTAACTGGACGCGAAACTTGCCCGGCGTATCCGTGTCCGCGAGGGAGGAAACACGCGCGGTGCACTTGGTCGGTGCTGGCGCCCCTGGACGCGAGGAGGATGGCCGCCGCGCAACTCTCGATCACCGTCCCCGGCTTCTCCGATGTGACGGGGCACACCGAGTACATCATCAAGAGTTCAGTCGGCGACCAGCAATTCACCGTGCAGCATCGCTTCAGCAACTTTGTTGAGTTGCATGATGCGCTCGCCTCCAAGATCGCAAAGCTGCCCGCGACGTTCCCGGTGGCGAAAAACATGTTTAACGGCGAGGCGGTCAAGCGCGAGCGTGTGGAGAAGCTGCAGGAATACCTCCGGAATGTGGTGCGGCTCTCGGGCGAGAAGCCACCGATCGCGCTGCTCAAGTTTCTGAAAATCGATGCTAGCGTCTTCGCGCCGCCCAGCGAGCGCTCGGAACGCGGCATTGCAACAGGCGACGGCCCCTACCCAAGCTCTTCCGAACCCCTGCAGCGATTCCAGCCCTTCAGCGGCGTCAATGCGGCCTTTGTCCCCGAGCGACCAGAGGACGTCAATGAGGCCTTGCGAGAGGGGCTCAAGGCGGGGGACGACGCGCTGTGCAAAGAGCTGATCGAATCGAAGGCGGACCCACTTTATCGAGACCGCCAGGGTGCGCGCGATCCCCGGACGCACGCCTCTTCAGTGTCCATGCCCCCCGCCCCCTTGTCTGACGGCGCACACGCTCCCCGCGCAGGCAACACACCGTTGCATATGGCCTGCCTGTTCAATCGGACTGACGTGGCCAAATTGCTGCTGATGGCGGGAGCCGACATGACGGCCAAGAACGCCGCCGGTGAGCTGCCCGAGCGGATGGCTTCGGTGTCGCTCAAGATGAAATTCACTCATTTTAAGCGGACTGGCACCATCTAGCGCGCTGCCCATCGGTGCCGCCTCCCGAGCGCTATGGGCGGCCCCGGCGTGTCTCGGCCTCGCGTGGGGCTGCCTCCCGTGCCACTCCGCAGGGTATCGGGTGTGTCTCGACGCACGACGACGCGCGCTGTGTGGCACATTTAGTCGCGAGCACCCGCACCGCGTTAGTTGAAAGCGGGGAGATGTGCACGTCCCGTGATCCCGTGTTGTGTTGTCGCGACTGTTCGGTGTGCCTTACGCCTTGTGTCTCGTTGACGATCGTTACTATTCGAGTATGTCGAGACCTTTGTGAGATTCCCCCCGGTCGGTATGTCCCCGCGCCGTAGGCCAACATGAAAGTCCGTGAAACGGGTCACCCACATGCGGTGAAACCGTAACCGCAGGCAGGTTTCGCGAGCGCCGATTTGACGCTGAACAGCAGTCGGCCTGTCGTCCCGACGTCGGAGCGCTCCATCGTCCATTCTGTTGAGCGTGCGCAGCCCGTCCACCAGCCCCCTGTCCACCGAAGCGATGATGCCCATGGGAATGATGTCGCCGCGAGCTCAGACTCCGCGTGGGCCGACGATCCCACGGCTCGTTCAGCCCCTGCAACCGCCAGGCCTCTCGCCACGCAGCATGGCGGGCTCGCTCAGCCCACGCAGCATGGGAGAATTCCGGCCGCATACGGCGCCGTATCCGCCGCTCTCGCAGATTCGAGGTGGTGGGCGATTGTACGTGCAGTCACCGGTCTCGGGCCTGTCCGAGAACGAGATGATCAACGAGGCCCGGATTCGCATCGCGCACAACAAGCAACGTCACAAGCTGAAGCAGCTGCTCGCCACCGCTGCAAATGGTGGCAGCGTGGTCTCGCCCCGGGACCTGGAGCTTGCTTGCAAGCTGGCAAAGATGGAGAACGTCGAGGTGGGGCTTCAGTCGTTCAACAGCACCGGCTTCATGACCTCCAACCTCATTGCAAACCGGGACGTGAATGGCACGCCCCGGGGAGTATTGTGGGACAGCTTCCAGAAGTCCATCCCGTATCCACAGCTGCACGCGCCTGGTGATTTTCCTGGCCAGCTTCCGTACACGCGCAAGCAGCTCAACCAGCTCAAGGAGTACGCGGAGCTTCAGAAGCAACAGCAGCAGGCGGCGGCGGCGGGCGAGGCCTTCGAGGCCAAGGACGAGGTCCCCGCCTCGGAACTCATATACTGGCACAGCACGATCAAGCGCTTGCTCGAGACGCGCTTCGGCGAGATCCGCCGTGCATACCGTCTCATTGACCAGGACAACTCGGGCGAGTGCGACCGCGGCGAGCTCAAGCACATGTGCGCTCGCTGCAACAGATGTTCTCAACCGCCCGATGTTCTCAACCGCCCGACCCCCAACAGCCTTGCGCCCCACAGCTCTTACGGTGTCGTTGTGCCTCACACCTCGCAGGCTCAATGCGATGTTCAACCTTGCCGTACCTGAAAAGGTCATGGACAAGCTGATCGACCTCGCCGATTATGATGGCGACGGTCAGATCAATTTTGCCGAGTTTGCGCGCCTCGTGACCGCCGATGACATTACCAACCTCAAGCAGACGCTCCAGGCGGATGTGTCTGGGTTCGGCACCAAGGACCCCAAGGAGGTGCAGCTCGAGCTGGACAAGCACAAGATGGCGGAGCTGCGACGCAAGCAGGCGCTCGGCGGCTTCGGCAAGGGCTACCATCCAAAGCTGCGCAAGACGGGCCCGAGCATCGACCAGCTCCGCCACGTCCACAAGGCACTCAAAAAGGTGATCAACGCTCGGTTCTCCTCCTATTCAGAGGCCTTCGATACCATCGATGCGGACGGCTCAGGCCTGCTGCGCCGTGCCGAGCTGCGCCGCTTCCTAACTGGCATGAGCAAGATGTTGCCCGACCGCCTTATCAGTGGCCTCATCGACTTCTGCGACAACGACGGCGACGCCAAAACCCTGTCCAAGGATGAGTTCATCAAACTCATGTCGGCCGACTACCTTGGCAAGGATGGGTTCGACCCGAACGCGCAGCACCTCAAGCAGGCGGAGAGGGGCGCCACGGAGATGTAGGCAACGCAAGCCTGACCGTTGCCAAGGTCCATCGCGGCTAGGGCGGCGCCCGGCAGGAACGCCCCGTGTGACGCGACGATTTCGGCCTTGCCGGCCTCCCTTCCGAATGACCTTCCGAATGATGTGACGTGTGCCCATGACGGGGCATGAAGGCGTGATGCTTCTCCTGGGGATGGCAGCGAGGTGTGATCGAGATGAATGGATCGATGTGCGTAAATCCATGGGCAATCTCGTCTCGGGACGCGGTCAGCGAGAGGAGCGAGCGGAGGGTGTGGTCTGTGGTGTCGAGTCATGATTTCATTTGCTTCGGGGTGAAGCTTGGTGACGGATTTGTGGTGCCTGTGGGCCCTGGCAGCTGTATTTGCGTGTAAGGGCGGGGCAGCGGGGCGGTGAGACATACATCAGAATCGTTTTCCTGCTATCTTTTTGGAACAGGACCGTACCTGGTACCGGTGTTGGTTCAAAAACAGTGCGGAGGACCCGGAACACCGGCTCGGCCGGGGGGGGGTTCGGGAGAACAAGTAACGGCCGAAGCGGAATGGCAAACATGGTCATGATGATGGTCGTGTGGCTCGCAGCGGAATGCCATGGCTACAAGGTTCGCAATGGCGGCCCTTGCGAACCTTGGTGCACAGAGCCTTGTACGGTGCTAAATGGAGCAGTTGAGATGGAGTGCAGTGGCTGTTCGGGCGCACAGTTTCTATGCCGGCCTGGCGAGGCCGGCTATCCCGGAGCCACCGACGACAGCCCGGCTGCCGACGCGCCCACGCGAGCATACAGCATATCCGCCTCGGGCGGCACCTCACGCGCTGCGCCGGCTGGAGTGGCCATGAGCGACGGCGGCACGGCCGCGGCCGTGCACGGCATAGAGTTCGAGGACGACGTGAACTCCAGCTGCCTGCCGTACCTGCGCACAATCGGTGATGGCGATCGAACCGTGCATATCTGCCCCATCCTCAATGGGATCTGGACATCCTTCTTGGACCCACGGCGCTGGCGCGCGTACTCGAGCCCATTAGACGAAGTGGACGCGACCAGGGTGGTCGAGGGCATGCGCCGATACGACGCGGTTGGGCTGGGTAGCTGGATCGGCGAGGACTTCGACGAGCGTGTGCTCTCCGCCCTCGAAGCGCATCGACGCGCGACCAAGGCCAACGAGACTGCGGCGGCGGTGCCGCTCGCGCACTCGATCATTGTTGAGCGTGGGCACGAGGTGGAGCAAGGGTTGGAACTCCTCGAGGCGCGTCTCGGGATGGAGGCACTCCGCTGGGTGCAGGTGCGCTGAGTGCCGCCGCTAATAGCTACTGAGTGCCGCTGAGTGCCGCAAATAAGCTACTGAGTGCCGCTGAGTGCCGCTAATAGCTACTGAGTGCCGCTGAGTGCCGTTGAGTGCCATCGAGTGCCACAGCTGGGGCCTCCCGCCCTCCAATCGGCCAACCTGGCCGCGTACCTGGCTGCGCGCCGCGCACAGCGCGTATGGCACTACGGCGTGGAGGACTACAGCCCTGCGATGCTCGAGCAGATAGCGAGCGTCGTCCCGGTCGCCACCGTGCAGCAAGAGACGAACCTACTCGTGAGACCAGCAGAGGCGGCGCGCGCCTTTTGCGCGGCGCGCGGGTGCCGCTTTGTGGCGTATGGTCCACTTCTGGGCGGGCTGCTCTCGGACAGGTACCTCGGTCAGCCGCCGCCGATACCCGACGCCGACCACTCGAAGCAAATCGACTACCTCGCGTCGATTCGAGCGTGGGGAGACTGGGAGCGTTTCCAGGGCTTGCTTCGCACGCTGCGCTCTGTGGGTGACGCACACGTGGACGCCCGCGGCGGCGCGCCTATCGCTGTGGTCGCGCTCGCGTACGTGCTCCAGCTGCCCTACGTGCTCGCCGCGATCGTGGGCGTGCGCCTCGGCGGCGTGCCGGGGGCGGACCACCGACGCGACTCGCTGCGGGCGCTCGCCCTCGAGCTGACGGCGCAGGAGAAGGCGGCCATCGACGCGGCGGTCGCGAGGGGGAGGATGCTGGATGGGCTCGCACGGACTTGAGGGCTGTGCGACCCCTCGCGTCGTATCAACGAACAACGATGGTCGATGCGAGTCGTTGTCCATTGATAATTGAGTCACTTTTCTCTGCACCTTTTCTCAACATGTGAATGCTCCGCGGCTTCGTCATACGGTACTGTAGTGTAGTGTGATTTGCCTCCTTATGTCTGCCGGTCCGGTGTCTTCGGATCGAAAAAACCCATTTGTGAACGTGTGCGAGGCGTGAATATGAAAGTACTCCCGATTAGGAGCCGAGTGCCGAGATGATGGAGAATGAGGTTTTTTTGCCAAGCGCCGAGCCGAATACAGCCGGTGATTCGAAAACGCCGCGCACGCCTGGTTCTGGCGGCAAGCGGAAAGGCCCGCGCCGCAATCGCAAGACGTCACCGGGTGCCACGCCCGCAGCCGCACCTGGTGCCACTTTGGTCGTTGATGATGAGGATGAGGACGATCGACAGCTCGAAGTTCTCGATAAACTCATCGGTCTCTCACTGAACCCGATACCATCCATCGATGCCAAGGCCACATCCGCCAAAGCCCCAGCACCCGAGAATAGACCTCCAGCTCGCAAGTACCCCTCCGAAGCATCGCCGGCGTCGCTGCCCGCACCGCACATCGTGGAGCCCACGGCGGTGCACCGCGCGACCGTCGTGTACGGAAGCCGCCGTCGAACCCGCGACCTGCCCCACCCCTTGCCCAGAGTACATCCTCTGGCATCTCCGCGCGTCTGACGGGTCACCCGAATCTCCCGCGTGCCCTCGGTTGGCGGCAGCGTGATGCACGGCTTCACGGACAACGCGAAGAACTACGCCGAGACGCTGCTGCCGATGCTCTCCGCTGAGCTCGGCTCGAGCGAGCAGCCGCCCGACGCGCACGTGCGCTTCGTCTTCCTGCAGGCCCCGCAGCGGCGCATCTCATGCTATGGCGAGCCACGGCAGCGGCACGCGGCGTGGCATGATTACTTCACGGACCACGGCGGTGAGGAGGGAAAGCCCGAGCTCGAGGAAGAGCTCGACACGGCGCACCTCGAGTGGACGCGCAGGCAGGTGCACCGGGTGCTCGACGTGGAGGCGGCACGGCTGTCGGGACACACGTCGCGCCTCGTGCTGCTCGGTCAGTCGCAAGGATCGTGCTGCGCGATCGATGCTGCTCTCACATACAAGGAGTGCCTGGGCGGCCTCTTCTGCTCGATTGGGCAGGTGCGATCTCGCCTGATGGCCGCTGATGGCCGCTGATGGCCGCTGATGGTCGCTGATGGCCGCTGATGGCCGCTGATGGCCGCTGATGGCCGCTGATGGCCGCTGATGGCCGCTGATGGCCGCTGATGGCCGCTGATTGTCTCTTCTGCTCGATTGGGCAGTTGTACTCGGTCACCCCGGCGCCCGCGCCCGGTCGCGAGGCGCTGCGCATCGTCACGTTCAACGGCGCGGCGGACCAGGTCATCGGGGCGGGCCTCGCGCTGCGCTCGTACGCACGCCTGCTCGAGCTCGGGTTTCGTCAGGTGAGTGCCACTGATGACCTTTGATGAGCCCTGATGACCCCTGATGACGCTCAGTGAGCTCGGGTTTCGTCAGATGCGCATGCACGTGCAGCCGTTACTCGACCACCGCGGATCGACAGCCGAGGAGGCGAAGCTGCTCGCCACGAGCCTCTTCGACGACTGGAAGGTCGCCGAGCCACTGCCGGCCGTGAGCGGCGCAGGCAAGGGCGGCAAGGGTAGCAGGCGGCGCAGCGGCGGCGGCGGCGGCGGCGGCGGCGGCGGCGGCGGCGGCGGCGGCGGCCGTGAGGCTGCGGGTGCATACTCAGCGAGGCGCGTGGCCAGCGAGGTCAGGGCGCAGACCCCGCGTGGTGAGGGCGGCGCCGCTGAGACCAGGGAGGCGCCGCCAAAAGCGGGACCAGGCGCCGGTAAGGCGCCGCCCAAAGCGCCACCGGTGCCGTCCGAGACTACTAAGCCGCCGCCGCCCAAAGCGCCACCGAAGCCGCCTGAGGCGCTGCTGCTGCCACAGGAGACCATCGCAAAGGAAGAGGTAGGCGGCGCTCTGTCATCGATGCCTACGCCGCGAGCCAAGTGTGCCGAGTGTGGCCGCCAGTTTGGCAGTGAGCAAGGCCTCGCTCGCCACCGGCGCGAATCGACCAAGTGCTCGGCGAATCGACCAAGTACTGAGTGACAAATTCTTGATTGCCGATCACTTGCAGAGAGTTTGAGAGTAGTAACATAAATGAGTATCTCTGGAGTTGTTTTCGACCCGCACGCACGGTGGACAGCCACAAGCGTGCATACTTGTTGTGTACAATTGCGCGCGAGCGCACGAGCACGACTCGGCCTCCTCTCCTTACAGTGCGGCTTTACGCCGCGGCTCGGCGGGGCGATTTCTTTTCGAACGGAAGCTGCTACGGCTGTGCCTCGAGCCAGGTTACCGTATGCGGACCTCAATTGACAGCGGGCGGGTCGCTCGCTGAGCTGCCACCAGATTTACCACTGCTCGATGTAGTGGCTGACGCACCGCTCGATGAGTCATGCGGTGTTCCATCATGATCACTGTCAGTCTTTAGCTTCTTCCCAGGTGGCGGCGGCGTGTTCATCTGCGCTACGGCAGCTCTTGCTCGTGGATCGATCGGGCCAAAGGTCAAATAGAGCTGCATTGTATCAGTTCCTTCACACTGGAGCTCCAAGCAAGTTCTAGATGCACGTCGCATGAATCGCATCTTGTCAATTTGGCTGGCGAGCGCCAGCACTTGCGTGCGTTGCGTAGAGCTATAGCCAGATAGTGGAAGCTCCTCGTACGTACGGCCCTTCAGCATGTAAGACATCACAAAAAGTGCGTCCGTAGGCAGCAGTCCAGTCGTAAAAGAGAGAACGAAGGCATCGGGCGGCGCGTGCAGGGCCATTAGGTGTTGCGTGAAGGCGTGCCTGACGCGCTTGTCGTGCGCGTACAATGTATGCGCTCGGGTTTTCCCTAAAGGACGGGTGACCGACACAACGCGTATTTAATCACAGGGCCCGTTTTCATTTAAACTTTTTTCCAATTCACACCTGGGAGACTGAGAACGCTCGCGGCCGGGCAAGCTCGATCACATGCGCTCGTTCATGCCGTCCGGCCGCGTGCAGCTCGCGCACGTGCAGGAAGCTGCGGAGCGGCTCAAAGCTGTTGGAGCGCTGCCGACGCCAATCTTGCGATCCAGCATTATAGACAAGTCTGTGGGCTGCGTGTGCCACTTCAAAGGTGAGCACTTGCAGCGCACCGGCTCGTTCAAGTATCGAGGCGCTACGAACGCGGTGGGTGCGCTCGATGCAAAAACAGCTGCAAACGGCGTCGTCGCTCACTCGTCTGGCAACCACGGCGCGGCAGTCGCGGCTGCGGCTCAAGCTCGCGGCATACCTTGCTGCATTGTTGTGCCACACACGACACCGGCTGCGAAGATTGAGAACATTGAGCGCTACAGCGCGCGAGTGGTGCTTTGCGAGCCGACGCAAACAGCTCGCACCGAGGCATCTGCGGCCCAGGTCAAGGCCATGGGCGCGACCTTCGTGCACCCGTACGACGATGCGCTGGTGCTGGCAGGGCAAGGTACCATCGGCTTAGAGCTGCATGAGCAGCTGGGGCGCCACGAGCTGGACGCGGTGCTCGTGCCTGTCTCAGGCGGAGGGCTCATCGGCGGCATCGCGGTTGCCATCAAGGCGCTGCGCCCGTCCGTGCGCGTCATCGCTGTCGAACCGCAAGGTAAGGAGCTGCGGCTCTGCTTTGCCCAAAGGCAGCGAGTGCTTGATGCGGCGACGGCGAATGCACCCATCGATACGATCGCTGACGCCATCCGCACCAAGGCTTTCGGACCCATTCCCTGGGCGAGTGCGAGCGACCTCCTGGACCCGACGGTGCTCTCCGTGAGCAACGCGCAGATAGGCGAGGCGATGCGCGTGGCGTTCGTCGAGATGAAGCAAGTCGTGGAGCCCGCAGGAGCGCTCACTCTGGCGGCGCTGCTCGCGCCCGAGTTTGGCGCACTCCGCGCACAAGGCCTCAAGCACGTGGCCGCGGTCGTTTGTGGCGGCAACGTTGATTTGGAGCTGCTCATGCGTCACGTGGCACCGCGTTCATAGCTTATAGCCGATCCGCGTTTGCGTATCGATATGGAAACGAATCAACCAGGAAGGCTCCTCCAAGTCACGGATCAGGGATTTTTCAGGGATTTGATTTTGATTTGATTCGTATCGCCTTGTACCGGTCGCGGGTGCGGTGTACGCCCGCGCGTGCACTCGAGACGAGCGCACGTCGGGGGTATGGGTCGGTATGACTGACGAGGCCCCGCGCCCCCCTCGTACGAAATATTATAAGCCGCATTCTATCCGATCCGTACTGGGGTATTCACGCCGATCACGCTGAGTGATACACGAGCGCATTACGGTGTAGTACCGTACATATGTTCGCTTATCGTACTGTTGTGCGGATACAGCTGTACGTCACTCAGAGTCTCTGCGACGCGGTGCTCGCCTCGCACCGTCGAATCTGGCATCTCGTCACTGGTGCTTTTGCGACCTGTCTGGCGGCACAGCGTCAGCTGCTGCATCCTTTCTCGTCGTTCGCAGTACATCCATGGCACGCAAACAGCTTGCAACGCCCAACGCCCACAACAGCTCGTGGACGCTGCACACGTCCACCGGCAGGCACTTCGGCATCGGCATGCACACCATGAACGTTGCACGAACGCTGTGACATGAAAGGCTTGGCTGAATGACAGGTAGTGAACTTATCCGACGTCCAGCCGTTCAGACAGCATCGTGCGGTGGCGCGCAGGAACGGCCAAGTGCTCATCGACGGCGTCACCGTCACCTGTTGTGGCCCGTACACGTGCAGATGCTCGTCCGCTGGCGCCTTGCGCAGAAGCCACTGCGAGTTCTTCAGAAGGATTCGCGCCTCGCTAGCCGACTGGCCGTTGACGACGGCGACACGCATGCGTTTGAGCGGCACACCATCCCAGTGTGCCGCATAGCGGCTGGGTAAGTCGACCTCGTCCGCCGAAAGGGTCTGTGTGAACTCAATCACGCTCTGCTGCACAGAAGGCCAGAACCGATCGAAGTCGTCGCCCACGAGGAAGCCTCCCGGTCCGAGCAGTTGCCAAGCCAATTGGATTTCTTGCAAGGTCTCTGGGTAGTCATGGGCCGCGTCTAGATAGATAAGGTGTGGTGGCGGGATCGCCTGCGAGTGCAGCAATGTGAGGAGGTACCGCAGCCCAACCGCAGAGGGCACCCGCAACGGAAGCACACGATCCGAGGCATTCTTGTCCACTATGTTGGCCATGAATTGCTCAAACAGCCGTGGGCTGCCATCCGAGGAGCGAGGACCGAGCCATTTGTCCTTCCACTGCCACATGCCGACATCGCCCAGCCATGAGTCCATCGTGACCACGGTTGCAGAGGCTAAGGCAGCGGCACGTGTCGCCTTCACCCAGGTCACAGCACTGTTGCCGATGAAGGAGCCAATCTCGAGGATCCAGCAGCCCTCACTTGCGAGGCGCATCAACATGAGGGCGAGGTCCCTGTGCTGCATCGAGAAGGCACTCTTTTTATACCAGTGCTCTGGCCTCACGCCTCGCCATGAGGAGTTATCGGCGAAAGGGTGTCGGCCAAGTGGTCCCAAGATGGCTTCAGCAAGGTCGCTGTATGTTATCGGCTTAGAGTGATTCGTTCTCAGTACCTCCGAGTGGCGGTGCGGGTTCGACCTGCCTAGTTGCGCAAGCATTTTGCGCGGTTGTCGTGAGAGTCGACCTTCGTCCACTGCCGCGAGAGGGCTGTGGGGAAAAAGCGAAAAACCTTGCGTTGGAATTATGCACGCCTCGCGTCTCACCGTATCGCCACCATCATAGAGCTGGCCTTCGCTCTGCTCTGGTGGACTGGCGCACAAGAGCGCGCAGAATGGCAAGCGATGGTGGCAGCGACCCGGCCGAGGACGAGTCGAAGCTCTTCGCGGCCACAGAGAGTCTCGTCCGAGGAGCAGGTGCAGTACCACGATGTGTGTCCCGGCTCCCCCTGTGTTTTGTATCGGGGGGGAGGTTCACTCCTTTCACAGTACTTTCACAGTGCTGTAAAAGACAACTCGTCCTCGTGATGGGTTTCGGGCGTGGATTCGGCCGCTGCCCGGGAGATGCGCCGGGCGAACTGCCACAGAAGTACAAGATGGCGATCACTTTCGTCACGATGAGCATCACCACGATCATCGGCTTTCGGTACCAGCAGCATCTAATCCGACAGCGGTTCAGCGACGAGGACCTGGAAATGTACATTAAGGTGAGGCAGATCCGAGAGCGCGAGCTCGAGGCCATAGCAGCGATGGAGCGAGCAGATACACGACCTTCGAGGTGATCGAAGGCACTCCCGATGGAGCAGGGTCGATCACAGAGAGCCTTCGCGCCCTCTCGCGACGCATGGCTCCCTCACGTGCGTTCTTCACGCGACATGTGCAGTTACTTTGGAGATTGAAGAGCGTGAATTCTTGAATTCTTCTTATTTTTAAGAGCGACTATTCGGCCTCTGCACTCACCGTTTGCTTCGTGCCCCTGCGCGAGCGAGCAGCGAAGCCGTGAGCAGCACCGCGCCAGCCGCCAGTGTCGACAGCCACCAACGACGCACAAACGGGCCGCCAAGGCGCCAGGCGTTCGTATGGACACCTTCATCATGGCCGGCCACGATCGCGCCCAGTTGCGCCCGCACGCGCGCCTCGTACTTGCCACGCCCCTGGTTGCGCACCTGCCGCCGCATAGCCCTCGTGCTAGCGCCGTACGCGCCAGGCAAGGGCACTGGCGGACTGCCGGCTCCGTGTCCGTCGTGGCCGCCCTCCGCCTGCGCGGTGGTGCCGCCCGTGAGCTTGTCGAGGCGGCGCGCGAGCCGCCGGCGCGCACTCGAGCTCTTTTTGAGCAGCTCGGGGTGCAGCAAGCTTTGCGCCGCCGCGACCGCCCTCTTGTCATCCCCAATGAGATGCGCGTCATCGGGGCGTAACACAGCCCGCTCGAAAATGGCCGACGGTGTGCGCGTCTCGACCGTCTCAGCTGCGGGCACGGGCGGCACTGCCGCGGCGTGCTGCTGAGACACGTCGCGCGGCCTTCGGCGCATGGTAATGCACCAACGAGACCAACGCGCGGCCATCATCTGCTCAAATGCACCCTCAAAGACAAGAGAGGGTGGCGCGAGAAGCACCGCCTCCGTGAAGGGCGCCGTCGTGGGCAGTAGGAAGACGAGCCGGCCGCCGTCGACGAGCGAACCTTCCGCCAGGAGGAACAAGTCCGCAAGGATGTGCTCGATCGGGGCGAGCGCGGTCTTGGGCACATGCGACGCGAGGTGGTGCTCTTCGATGGCGCGGCTGAGCAACTTTTCGTCGGCCACTTCGGCAGGCTTCTCGCGGATCCCGTACGGCGGGTCCGTGATGATCGCATCGAAGAGTCCGCCCGGAACGGCGCGAAGGAATGCAAGGTGCGCACCGCTGTCGCCCTGGATCAGCGCCACCGGCGGCAGCAGACCGTACGCAGCAAACGTCTCCGGGATGCCCTGTACGGCAGCGTCCCAGCTTTGTTTGCCCGGGCCGCTGCGCGTACGAAGCTGGCCACGAATCGCCGGCCCGTGCAGGTCGCAGCCGAGCACGCGTGCGCCGAAGGCAGCCGCAGCGACGAGGGTGCCCGCCGTCCCGCAGTAGGGGTCGTACACTAGGTCGTGCTGGCGCAGGCGCGCCAGGTTGGCCATGACGAGCGAGAGCTCCGGGTCGAGCGAGGTCGTGCCGATGTAGTTGCGCGTCTTCAGGTCGTACTTGTGCACCAGGTCGCGCCGCCCGTCGGCGATCCACCGGCCGAACCGGTACCGCGCCGTCGTGCTGGTACATCCCTCCTCTCCCTTCATGGACGGCGTGTCCACGAAGAGAACGAAGGTGACGTCCGGATCGCGCATCCGCACGCTGCCGCGGAACGCGAGCAGCGGCTCGAGTTGTTTGATCAGCTGCTGCCGCTCCTCTTCGAGCAAGCGTCGGCCGAGAGTAGTGACGTTGATCTTGAAGGTGATCCCAGCCGCCAGGAAGGGCGCAGACCGCTCTGCGGGAAAGGCGCGCAGCGCAGCTGCGAACTCGTCCCAGTCACGCCCACTACCCCACTCCTCAGTGATATTCTTGACGAGCACCGCGCGCCCAGCGAGCCGACGCACCGCCTCGTCGTCCGGCAAGAAGGCACGAAGCAGCACGCCATATCTTCGCGCCTCCCACGCCCTCTCCTCGTCCGCGTCTACGAACACTTCGACGTCGGTGACGGCAGCCGCCGCACGAAGCTCACCGAGCCGCCACTCGTACCAGCACTTTGCAAACTGGCAGATGTAGGGCTGGCCGCGGGCCCGTGCGCTTGGCCGTGCGCTTGGCGTCGCGTCGGCCATGATCGTGACCGCGTCGACGTGGAAAGTTTGTGCTGTGAACAATCATCGGCCCTGTCTGACAACAAGACTCTAACCAAAAAGTGGCGTGTCCTCGACCCACATCAAGGACGTACGGAAATTCAACCACCCTCGCGTTTGCGCCGCTCCTGCTCAAGGAGCCTCGCGCGCTCGTTGGCGAGCGAGCGCGCGTACCAATCGTCCTGGTCGAGGAACGGATCGTACGTGCCCTCGTCCAGCGTCACGTCCATGCGCCGGCTCGTCTCAATCGAGATCTCAATCGCGAGCTCGGAGGCCTCCCCGTACCTCTCTTCTTCAACGGCGAGGCGAAGGGAGGCCAGTAAGCGTCCACGCGTCGACGTGGACGCGTCGAGCGCGGCGGCAGTTCCCACATCGCCCATGTCGAGCGCGCGCCGCAGCCGCACCTGTCGGCGCACATCCTCGTCGAGGAGCGGCTCGAGGAGTGCCGTAATGGTCACCGATGTCGCGTCGCGCGGGCGAGGCAGTCGCAGCCCCGCTCGGAGTGCCGACAGGGCACGCTCCTCGAGCGTGAGCGACTCGAGCTCGGCAAAGCTCCGGATCTCCCACGGCAGCGGCACGAACGCGCCGCCGGGCTCGCTCACGCCCTCCTCCTTGCCATCCTCTGCTTCACGTAGTCGACCCAGCTCCATCCGCATCTTGCCGCGCTGCTCCGAGTACCGCGGCTGCGTGGCTGCCGCCTCCCACACGAGACGCTCGACATGCACCTGGCCGGCTGTTGCTGCGAGGGCCAGGCCGAGCGCTTCGTCCACAACACACTCGCACAGCTCCGACTCCGCCGACGCGGCCGGTGCAACTACGGGATCGAGCCAGACGCATGCACCGAGGATGAGCGTCGAGCCTGCTAGCAAAAGATCGGAGCGCTCGATCACCACCCGCTTGACTTTGGCATTCGCCTCGCGCTGCATCGCGTCCATCAGCAGATGGTACGTAGATGCGAATGCTGCCTTCGTTGGGCCCGGGCCAGCGAAGCGTGCGGCGAAGTCTCGTTTGGCCTGTGGTGGCGCAAATCTTCCCCACGGTAGGTTGTCGAAAAGGCACCCATCGCGTTCGATGATGAACCGGCCATTGCGCAGCACCTCAAAGCCTGCGGCGGCCGCCGCCGGCGCCATCAGAGCCTGCTCCATGGCTGCCACAGCATTCGCTGGCACGGGCACAGGCAGCACTAAGCTGCCGCGCTGCTGCTCGAGGAATAGGGCTGGAGCGCCGCAGTAGCGGCCGATGCCGGACACTTGAGTGGTGACGAAGTCTCCGGAGGCAGCGACCAAGCTGGTGGTGAGTAGGATGCACAGCAGCGGAGCGGGATTGCGCATCGAAGTCCAAGTGTGAATCGGCTGTGCATACCGGCCGCCCTGCTCGGAAATCCGTTCTTGTAGGAAGGGCACGCAGGATTAGGTGTTGAGGAGGGGCGGGGGCCTCCTTCGACTTTTTCCGGATGTGAATAACATCATCACATTTCACTGTCTTCTCTCACTGTCATTCTGACGAATGCTGATTTATTTACGCACATTGCGCAATCCTAATTGACATAATCATCCCGACTATAGTATGGGGATCCCTGACATCAACCGGACGTTAGTACGGGGATCCCTGGCATCAACTACGGTGGAGAGATCATTCATGTTTGAGATCATTTTGAGTTCGTGATTTTCGCGGCTCAAGGCACGAAAGAGAGCACGTGCGCAGATTGCCGGACTGCATTTTGGCGGCTGATGCGTCCTCACCCCGGTAGCCGATGCTGGCGTCGCGGAAGGGCGAGGACTTGCAGTACACATTAAATGCCACGGAGATACGTAAGCCGCGCCGATGGGTCGCTGCACCGCTGCTGCCGCCCGCGCCGTCGAGCAGCTCGCGCGGCATGACCGCGTGCAGCAGGTGACCGGGAAAGCACCAGAGCTCGCCCGCCGCAGGCGCCACCGAGAGGAAGCTGTGCGCACCTGTACAAGGGTCCTCGTGCGTCTTCAGAAGCAAGGCGCCGCCGAGACTGGAAACCGAGGCTGGCTGCGCGGCCGCCGCTGGGGGCGGGTCCGATGCGGTGGAGTCTGCAGCGGCGGAGGTGTGCGAGGAGGGCTCGACGATCATCGCGGGCCTCGGCCGATCTGAGAGCAGCCGCGACACAAAGTCAAATGGGCTCGGGGTCTCCGATTCCTCGCCTGAGGCAACGTAGTACACCAGGCTCCAGGCACAGTCGGCGCCGTGGTCGTGGAGGTAGTTGAGATCCTGAGGGCCGTTGACGTTCAGCCAACCAGTGATGCGCCCACCCGTCGGCACTCCGTCTACGTCCAGTCCGAGGCCTGCGCGTGCCGCGGCAGCGGCGGCGGCCAGGGCGGTCGTATCATCGAGCCTGATGGGCTCTGCAAGCACACGAGCCAGGGTGGCTGCAAGCACAGGAGCCTCGTGCGCGATGGGCTTCCCACTGCGCGCGTCGATGGCGATGCTGCGGATCGCAGGCAGAACCACCTGTGCAAGCAGCGCATCGTACCACAGTGCCTCTCCGTGGCTGCTGCGGCGCAAGGCCTCCTCGCGCGAGTGGTAGCCGCCACTGTTGGATTTCGATTCACCCGTCAACCAAGCCATGGGCCATCGATGATGATGGACCGCCTCACGCTGGAGTTGAGCATTGAGCGCTGCGGCCGTCTCCTTTTGCAAAACGAAGCGGTGCACGTCGGATATCTCGCCTGCGACTGGCGGCCGATCAGGCAATCGTCGCACCTCGTGAAGCGAGAACTGCGACGAAGGCAGGCTGCCGATTGCACATGGAGCTGCGGGGATTTCGGTGGGATCCTCGCGGCACGAGATCCATCTGCGCTCATGATCGAGCCAGCGCATGCAGAGCAGCTGCACGCGCGCGTCCTCAAAAGAATTGGCAAGCATCGCCACGAGTCGGCTTAGGCAAGTGGCCGGAAACACGCATTCCTGTATTGGCGATTTCCAAATCTGGAACACCGTCGTTCACGGCCGGGTGGGGGCCGGAACCTTGAAATCCTCGCCGGTGTGTTAGTCCACCGAGCGACGCGACCACTGCGTGGCAGTGAATCGTGTGGTAGTGGCTGGTCGGTGCCTGTGTGTCGATTCAACTGACCCTTTCGCAAGCAAGCAAGCCCCAGGGGCAAACCCCGCACGTGCCACGACCTCGAACCACGCTTTCCCGACGGGGCGTGTGTTTGGATGTTTCGTGCTTTGCTGTGGCGTGGGCTGGACACATCGTTCTGGCCGCCCCCTGAGCGGGGGGGTCTTGGTTAGCAAGGGTAGTCTGGTTACCCCAGAGGCGGTTGTTCGGCGTTCGTGTTTTCGAGTCGAGACGAGACCGCGGTCTGAGACCCCATCATCCCATCAAGGACACGGGCGAGTCCGGACCGGCGTAATAGATTCAGTACGATAGCTCTCGAATAGCTCTCGGAAACGGATGGGCCCTCCAACCTTTTCACACTCAAGGACTTGTGAGCAAAGCCGAGATTGCGCGCGCACGCTGCCGCGCGTCGGCCGAAGCCCCAAACGCGGAGCCCCCTCCGGAGCGCGGCCCGCGTGCCTGCCTTGAGGAGGGCGTGACGCGCGCGCCGCGCTGCGAGGCGCCGGCGCTCGTCCCGCACGGAAGCGGCGAGCAGCAAGACGAGGGCTCGGGCGGCGCGGCGTGCAGGCAGCGGCAGCCGCACCCGCTAGGGCACCCGCCGAGCGCCATGCCGAGCGCTTGCCCGCCGCCGCGCACCCCAAACCACTCTCGCATGCAGCGCAGATGGCCGCCGTGGCCGCAGACGCCGCAGAACCACACGAGGCCGCGCGCGGGCAGCTGGCACACGGTGCAGCGCGTGCGCTCGGCGCGGCGCGAGGATTGGTGTTCGTCCGGAGGCGCCTCATCGACTGTGGGGAGGCTGAGGGTCGAGGTCGAGGCGGAGATGGCACCTCGATCGACTGTGGGGAGGCTGTGGGCCGAGGTCGATACGGAGAGGGCACCTCGAGTGCTGCTCGTGTCGACGCCGCCAAAGTACCATGCACCGCGGAAGCTGTCTTCGCTCGAGCACACGCGCAGCTTGCCATCGCGGGACGTGCTGGGAACGCGCCGCCCGACGCTCGCACCATATTTGGCAACCTCGGCCAGGGGCACCGACGCGCCGTAATGGGCGCCGCCGCCGCCCTGGCACGAGCTGCCCGCGCCGCCCGCGCCGCCCGCACCGCGCGCCGCGCAGCCGGGGGTGCTGACTGAGAGCTGAGGTCTGAGCGGCGGCAACTGAGCCGACGTGACCATGACGAGGATCGTGCCTGCAGGCGCGGGCGCGGCGCCCGGCGGCGGCGGCGGCGACTCGACGGGCGAGGGGCCGCTCCCACCAAACTTGGCAATCTCGGCAAGGGGGACCACGAGCTGCCAGCGGACGAGGAGGTCGCAGTAGATCTGGCGGCAGCGCTGGTAGCTGGCCTCGTCCTCGCGCGGCAGCAGCGGCGTACGCGGCGCGCGCGAGTGAGGAGGCCTTGCATGTAAGTGCTCACCACGGCGCTCCTCTTCCCCACAGGTGCGCGGCGCGCGCGAGTTCGTGGTGAGGCACGAGAGGAGGGCCACCGTCTGCACGTCCCGCTGGCGGAGCCTCTGATGCACCAGGGCCGTGAGGACGGGTGACGCAAAGCCGAAGGCCACTCCGCCGGCCGCGAGTCGCGTCGGCTCCTGCGCCGCGGTCGCACATGCCGCCATCATCCACACACGCCAAAGGTCCGCTCGGCCGCTCGCGAGCGCGACCGCCGCGTTGTGTCGGCAGAGGTCGCTCGCCGAATCCGCGCGCGCCGAGCGGCGCGAGGCCACCAGGTACTGCGAGGCCAGTGAGCGATCGACCTCGGCGTGTGCTACGTGATCGACGAGGAGCGTCGCACCGCGCGCGGCGTCTCCCAGTCCGCGCAGCAGGCTGCGTCCGCAGCTCTGGCGCATCCCTCTGCGAGCGCCGTGTTGAGCGATCCCAACGGCACCGCCGCCGTCGGCGCTGCCGCGAGCGACCTCCCCCAGCGCGCTGGATGGCGGCGCACCCAAGATAGCAGCGGCGCGCTCGTCCATGCCGCCGTACATCTCGCCCTCGTCGTCGATGTCCTCATCCTCAGCGTCCTCCTCACCAAGCAGGCTCGAGCCCGTCCACGTACCGGCGAGGCCCCCCATTTGCATAGCTCGCTGCAACTCGACGATCGGCGCCAGCTGCCATCCGCGCACGAGGCCCTCGAAATCCGCGTACGTCCGCGGCAGCTCCGCCTCGTTCAATCCCGCGTACGGCGAGGGCGAATGGTAGAAGCACGCGAGCATGCCGGACGCGTTGAAGCGAGCGCCACAGGTACGCGGCGGCGGCACGATGCCTCTCTCAAAGAAGCCCGAGCCGCTCGGAGCGATGGCATCGAGACGCCCGCTTTCGGCTGCGATGCGCAGGGCGCCGCCGCCCGGTTGGCGCCACCGGCTCATTTCAATCGACGCCTGCGCGCGCTGCGCACCCACAAGCAAGGCGCGCAGGCAGCTCAACACCAGGCCCACGAGCGCCGTGGTGGGCGGCACGAGCGCCGCGTTGCCAGCGCCGCCGCCGGACGCGTCGAGCGCCGAGTCGAGCGCGCCCTGGCCGTCGACGTCCGCCGCACCGCTGCCGATTCCGCCCC
>JWZX01003117.1:0-21711 GCA_001275005.1 Chrysochromulina tobinii | reverse complement strand
CCCCCCCAAACTCGATAACAACCCCCCCCGCAGCCCGCGCCTTCCAGGGCGTCGACGTCGGCCTATACGAGCACGCCCTCAGGCTGTGGTGCATGGCTGGCACCTCACCTTAACCATGCGACCCCATGGCGGACGATGCGACATGCAAGCCGTGAGTTCGCGCGGCGCGGCCCTTGCACAAATGGCGCATCGGGCGGCGGACAAGAGCGGCGCGGACGGCTTCGCCCACGCCTTCCAGTTATTCATTCACGGTAACAATGCTCAGGTTGAGTCCTGCACTGGACTTGTCGCACCTGCCGAGGGATGGCCTGTGGACTTGTCGCACCTGCCGAGGGATGGCCACCTGCCGAGGGATGGCCACGTCTTCCATAAGGACGACCTGTTCGTGTTCCAGTTTCTCGGCGAGCTTCTTGTCGACGAGCATGGCAGCCGGCTGCTGCGCGCGCATCGCACGTATAAGATCGCACGCGCCTTCCAGGGTGTCGACGTCGGCCTATACGAGGCCCCGGGGAGGTCATCTGCATACTGATCATTGGCCTGGCCCTCTTCTATCCGATTTTTGCGGCCCACCTACAAGATGACAAGTGTCGTCTAGCCTTTACGCGTTTCTTGGAATTTCGCCCATCGGGCGGCAGGGAGAGCAGGAAGGGCGACACGTTCACAATGGAGGAGGCCGAGGCAGCTGCAAAAGCTGATGGGCTTGTCCTTGTACGCTCAAGGACGAATGGAGAGCCGAGGCCGAAAACATACTCGAGATATATGTCGCTAGATCAAGCCGAGCTGCTCGCGAACATCAAGCAAGGCAGCCTGCCAGGCTGCGGCGCCCGCGCGTTCGAACGCTGCCTGGCTGAGGTCGTTCGCGAAAGAGCCTTCGGCGGACGCACGCTCGCGCGCTGCCGCGCTCGTACGATCGTGCGTGGGCGCGACGCGCCGGCGCTCCCGCGCCATACCCATACCGTCTGCGCCGCCCACCTTGGGCCGCGGCCGCCCAAACAGCCCGTTTGGCGTTCGCGCACGCCACCGGGGATGGGTGAGCACGCTCCGAGCTGGAGAGCGCTTGACCACCCTCACCAGCCCGCCGCTCGACCAGAATGTCCGAGCGCGCGCCCCGCCTCGCGCCCTCCCCGCCTCGCACTTGACGGACGGTCGGCGTATGGCCGCGAAAGCCCCGCGTGCGAGGAGCCATGGAAATCCTATGACGCGCGCTCAGCGGTAGTAAAAGTGGCCTCGACAGTCTTGGCTACCAATCCCCACCTACGTACATGTCCCCCCTTTCCCCTCATCCCCCCAATTGCATGCGAGACTTACCGAGCGCGATCCGAACCACACACGTCATCTCGTGCCGCAGGGTCATCAGAGGCTGCGTTGCTCCTCCTCGACGCTTTGGAGTCGCTTTTCGGTGCGATCGACGATGACAAGGACGCGGCTCGTTGTGCTCATGCTCTGCGCCTTCGTTGGTGCGCACGCGCGACCCGCGCTACTGCGCTGGCGTGGCGGCCAACAGCAGCAAGGCGACGGCGCCCCGAGGCCGCCTCCCGATGGCCGGCCGCAGCCTCCGGCGCCGCAAGGCTCGCGGCCGATGCCGCCGCCGCGCCGGCCACCAGAGCCGCAGCAGCGCTTGCCGCCCTCGCCCCAGCCAGGGCCAGGGAGTGACTTCGGCCTGCTCGAGGAGCGCACGGGCGTGCGCCTCTCGTGGCACGCGTGGCCCTCGTCACGCGAGGCAGAGGAGGCACTCGCCGCGCCGGTCGGCCTGCTCTTCACGCCTCTGCGGCCCATCGAGCAGCTCGAGCGGCTGCCGCAGGAGCCCGTGCGCTGCGAGAACTGCGCGGCCGTGCTCAACCCGTTTGCGTACGTGGACCTGCAGCAGCAGCGCTGGCGCTGCCCGATCTGCGGCGAGTGGTCGCGCTTGCCGCCCGCGCTCGCGGCCGCAGCTTCACACACGCACGCACCTCCCGCTGAGCTCGACCCTGCGCACGCCACCATCGAGTACGTGCTGCCAGAACGCGCTCAGGACGGCGCGAGCTGCAGCACGGCCGCGCTGCTCTTCGTCGTCGACTGCTCGCTCAGCTCGGAGGAGCTCGAGCAGTTGCAGACGACTCTCGAGAATGTGGTGGCGAAGCTCCCTCCCGCCACGCTCGTCGGACTGATCACGTTTTCGGACGCAGTCGAGGTGCATGAGCTTGGGCACCCACTCGGACCGCGGCTGTGGCGGCTACCGCTCGGCATGGCCGAGGGCGCGCCGGCCGCCCTCCAAGCCACGCTCGGCATCGCCGCACCCGCCGCCGAGCCCGTCGCCGTCGCACCTGAGCCAGTGCGCTCACCGCCGCCGCAGCAGTGGCAGCAGCAGCCGCAGCAGCCGCCGCCGCCACAGCAGCAGCAGCAGCGCTGGCAGCAGCAGCAGCAGCCGCCGCCGCCTCAGTCGGGCTTCCCACAGCCGCCGCCGTCTTGGGGACAGCAGCAGCCCCCACATGGCGGCTTCCCCGGAGCCCCTGGACTGAGCCCCACGGGCGCTGCCCCGGGCGCTGGTATGGCTCCCGGCTGGCATGCAAATGGATGGGCCGCTGATGTCGCTGGCACGGGTCCCTGGCGAGGCGGCTCTGCACAGGAATGGTTGGGCGGCGGCATGGGCGGCGGTATGGGAGGCGGTATGGGCGGCGGCATGGGCGGCGGCATGGGAGGCGGCATGGGCGGCGGCATTGGCGGCGGCATGGGAGGCGGCATGGGAGGCGGCATGGGCGGCATGGGCGGCGGCATGGCTGGCTATCCTCCGCCCGGATGGATGCCGGGGCACGACGCGCCAGGTGCCTACCAGGTGCCACATCCCGGCAGCGGCCTGCCGGTGCATCCCACCGCCCCAACCGCTCCCAACCTCGCCGCCATCGCCGCCGCCGCCGCCAAACGCTTCTTCGTTCCCGCATCCTCTTTTGACGTCGCTGCTGCCCTCGGTGCGCGCCATGACACGTGCAGCCCCCGATCCGCAGCGACGCGTGCAACGGCGGCGGCGGCGGCGGCGGCGGCGGCGGCGGCGGGCGGGCGGGCGGTGCCGCCGGTGCCGAGCGCCGATGCCGCAGCAGAGACGGGTGCACCCGCGTCCAACCCCCACTTGCCGCCCAACCCCGCCAACACGGGCGGCGGCCGCGCTGGCAGCGGCATGGCCGCGGGCGTTGGCGCTGCCGCCGACCCGAATGCCTGGGCGGCGGCGCAGCAGCCAGGCTGGGCAGTCGCACCACCCAAGCCCGGCGGACGTATCGCCGCCGCCGCCGCGGCCGCGGCCGCTAAGCAGGCGGCACAGGGTGCGGAGGTTGGCGCCGAGGACGGCAAGCGGCCACCTCGGTGCACGGGCGGCGCGCTCGCCGCCGCGGCGGCCCTCCTCGAGAGCTGCCTGCCCGATGGCGGCGCGCGCGCGATGCTGTTCACTGGGGGGCCCTCCGTGGGCGGCGAGGGGGCCATCGTCGAGGCCGACCTGGCTGTGCCCCTACGTTCACACCACGAGATCCAGAATAAGAAGAGCGTGGGTGCGCGCGCCCGTGTGGGCGCCTTTTACCGTCGGATCGCCGAGCGTGCGACCGAATGCGGCCACGCCATCGACCTCATCGCGGCGTCTCTGGAGGAGACGGGACTGCACGAGATGGCGAGCTGCGTGCTACTCACCGGGGGTGTGGCGCTCCAAGCGGAGACCTTTGGCGCGCCGCACCTTCGCGCCTCGCTGTCGCGCTTGCTGCAGTGCGATGAGCGAGGGCAGCTCGCGCTTGGGTTTCGGGCCGCCCTCGAGCTTCGCACCTCCAAGGAGTGCTCCGAAATCACCGTCCTCGGCTCCGGCGGCAGCGGCAGCGGCTCCGGCGGTAGCGGCGGCGGCGGCGGCGGCGGCGTCGAGATGACAGAGGCGGGGCGCGCGCGCACCTTCCGCTGGTCGGTAGGTGCCCTCGCGCCCCACTACACGACCGCGGCCACCCTGAAGCGTTCGACCGAGAAGGGCGCGCCCGAAGCCTCCCAGTTCCTCCAACTGTCCGCCAGCTACATGCATGCGGACGGCGGCCGGCGCGTGCGCGTGAGCACGCTGCGGCTGCCGCGGCTGCCATCGGGTGTGCCCACTCGCCAGCTGCTCCCGGCCTTCGACCAGCAAGCCGCCGCGGCGCTCATGATTCGGCAGGCGGCTGGTGAGGCCCACGACGGCGCCACCACGCCCGAGCTCCTCACGTCGATTGACCGGAGGCTCATCAAGGTGATGCGCGCGCTGTGCGCCTTTGCCAAGGGGGAGCCATCAAGCGTGGCGCTGCCGCCGCAGGCGGGCATGCTTCCGGGGCTCATCTTTCACCTACGTCGCTCGCCGGCCGTCCGCACCACGAACCTGTCGCCGGATGAGACGGCCTACTTTCGGCACCTCGTGGGCACGCTCGGGGTCTTCTCCGCCCTGGTACTCGTGCAGCCCACGCTCTCCGCCTACGAGCGCGGCCGGCAAGCCACCCCGCTTCAGCTCGATCCGTCCGCCATGCTGCCGGAGCGCTCGTTGCTTCTGGATACGTTCACCAAGCTCATCCTGTGCCACGGCGCACACATCGCCCAATGGCGGCGCTCGGCGGCCAGCGCCAAGCCGGGCGCTCAACACGGCGCTTCATCCGACCCGGAGCTCGAAGCGATCGTGGCGAGTGGGCGCAAAGACCTCGAGGCGCTCGCCGCGGCACGCTTCCCGGCGCCCGAGGTCTTCGAGTGCGATCAGTACGGCTCCAAGGCGCGCTACCTCGTGCAGAAGCTCAATCCGGATGTGCCTCTTGTCGAGTTCTTGCAGGGGCTCTATAAGGCCATCGTCGCATCCTGATAGCTCAGTTGTTGCGTGGCCGGGCGTCGGGGTCGCGTGTAAGTAACAACCGCATCGCGTGTTTGAATGCAAGTTGGCGGGGCACCGGGGCTGTTTACTGTACGAATTCGAATACGGACGCAATCGCGTTGAGGGATCTGAGTAATATCATGTGTGAATCATGTGTGGAGCGATATCCGGCACTGCGTCCACTCTTGACTGACGCACCCGTGCTCATCAAACAATCCATACCCACATCCGCAATACGCTCTGGCTCTATCGGACTCGTAAGCACATCGTCGATTGACTCACGCCGCACACCGCTTTTGCGCGGCGGCCCGCGGCGGACCATCTCGTCTCTGCGGGTTACCGTCCGGGTGCGGACTCGTCATCTGCATCATAGATGTGTCCACGCACGCGTCAAGGACGAGGACGAGCCACGGCATCAATAGATAGGATAGTTCATCGCACAAGGACGTGACGGCTCAGAGGAACACGGACCGATTGAATCGCTCCTCGGGGACGCTTGATTGCATCGCTCATCGAGGAAGCTTCGAGGCTCGCGCGTTGACGCAGCAGAGCTCTCGAGCACGACAGGTGGCGCGATGCACCGAGCCAAGCATGCAGGGCCAGATGCATGCACCGAGCCAAGCATGCAGGGCCAGATGCATGCACCGAGCCAAGCATGCAGGGCCAGATGCAGCGCCTGCCGCAGGGCTCAGCCCACGGTCACGGCGCGGCTCGGCTCCTCATCTGCTGATAGACTTTGCAATCGGCGCCACTGGCACAGTGCAAGCCTCGTGGGCGCCTCAGACGGCGACCGCGTTGCGCTTAAAGTTACGGCCCCTCTTGAGTCGTTTCTCGCCTTTCCTCGCGCTCAGGAGCTCCTTGCTGACGTGTTGCCCCTTGTCCTTTCCTCCTTTGGCCGGCTTCTCGTTCTCGTCTGGCTTCTCTCCGTCCTTGTGGGCCTTGCCCTTCTTGGCCGCGCCCTTGCCCTTGAAGGTCGCGGCGCCGATCGGCCGATTGGGCGCGACGAAACTTGACGAATTCTCATCGCCGGGCGCGACGAAACCCTCGCCCTGCCCCGGCTCGTGGCGCCACGAGGCAAAGAAGGCGTTCGCCTTCAGCTCGCCAAGTGCGGAGCGCTTGCCGCCATCGGGCCTGTCCGCTTCAGCGGCGTCGGCGATGGCGTCGGCCGCATTCGTCGCAGGCGCCGTGCGGAAGCCGAAGAGCGCCGCTAATGTGGGTGCCGGCGTGCGCGGGGCAGCGGGCGGCGCGGCAGGCAGGCAGAACGCCGCCGCCGCGCCCGCGATAGCGGCCGTCTCGACGAGCTTCGCGGTGTTGGGGGTATGACCGAGGGCTGCGGAGAGGGCGTGGGCAGCTCCGGCGGCCGCACGCGCCATCTCGGCCAGCGTCGAGCGCGCCGGATGGACGCAGGGCTGTGAATTCACATCGCAGGGCTGGGCGATGGGCGCGGGCGGCGGTGCCGAGTCCTCCGCGCCGCCCGTGGACGTATACGTGAGCAGGGGCGTGCGCGGGTAGTAAGGGGTGGCCAGGCGCATTGGGCCTTTCGTACCGCGCGCCCTTGGCCCTGGGGTGTGTTTCGGAGTTCTTGCAAAGGCTGACCCACCGAAAGACCAGGACGCCAGGTCAGCCTTGGCATGGACACCCTCGTCATTGGCTACAGTCCACGCGAGTTTACGTGCCGGTCGCACCACCGGGGTGTTTGTCGGCGCGCCCGGAGTTGGCGCGCGCACGTCCTTGCTGACGGCCCAGTCCTTGCTGAAAGCCCACGACAGGTCAGCCTCGCCAACGACGGCCTCATCGTCTCCGTATTCGTCTCCGTATTCGTCTCCGTATTCGGATTCGTCGATCGCATCGATGTTCGTCGGCTTCAGAGCCACGCGCTCCCAAGTCCCATCCACCTGCACATGGTAACGGCTAATCTTCTCGTCGTACGAGAGCACGCGCGCCGTGCACCAATTGAGGTCCGCACGCGCTACCAAGCCGATCATGCGCACAAGCGCACCGGCGGCGAGCATGTCATCAGGGGCCTGGGCTGCCGCCGCTGGGGCGTCGGCGGAGGGCCCTTTCGGCGCTGCGGCCGCCGCCTCGGCCTCGACCTCGTCCGCTTCTCTTCTCAGCCGATCGACCCGCCTCTGCAACTTGATCTTTTGAATCTGCGTCAAGTCAGCATCGGCCAACTCAGCCTCGGCATCGAGCACCGCAGCTCGAGCCGCATTTGCCTTTGCCCAGGGATCGGTCGCCTTGCTTGGCTCCGTTGCTGGCTTCGGCGGCGTCGTCGCAGGCTTGCGCGCACTCATCTGCTGCTCAACCTTCTTCATCATCTGCACTTGCTCGAGGCTCTTGGCCTGAGCCTTGAACCGGAAGCCGCCTCGCGTCGCGTTCGCGTCGCGAGGTGTGGCAACCCAGGACTCAAGACCTTCGTCGCTGCGGCTGGTCAAGAGCGCCTCTTCGCTGTTCGGCATTTTGCTATCGGGGCGAAAATTGAACCCCTTCGGGGACCCTTCGGGCGCTCGCCTCTTGGGGAAATCAGTGGGAAATCCGCAAAGACGATTTTGAGTCGTGCCTCCGCACAGCACCCCTTTCTCACTCCCTTTTGCTCCAATCTTCTCCCCTCGGGTGTCGATTATCCAGAGTATGCGTCTTGCCGAGAGGGCAATTTAACGTGAACGTGAACGTGATTATCCAGAGACGAGACCTAACCGCTAATTGAACGCTACCGGTAATAGAGGAATATGGAAGACGACGGTCCAGAGAGGGAGGATGGCGAACGCTATGAAGGCTTCATGGCGCGCATGAAGGCTTCCTTGGGCGCTGGCGCCCCCACACACGAGGTTCCCGCAAGCGATTCGCTGATCGGTGGCAACGGAAGCGAGGGTGATGATGATGAGGAGGAGGAGGATGGCACGGCCGCTGATGAGACCGAGGCGTCGGGTCCGCTCGACGAGGCGGATTGGTTGAGGAAGCAGCAAGAGCTCTCGGCCATGTTCAAATCATTGTACAGCAACCAGAACGACGTCGACGACGAACAGGCAAGTGTGAGCGATGAAGATGACGGCAAAGGCAACGACGATGGCGCTCACAAGGGGGCTCCGGCAATCGCTGAATCCTGTGCGGAGATCATCCCATGCCGCCCGCCCGGTAGTTCTGCTTGCAACGACATGCCGATGCCACCGCCTGCGCTCACAGCCACCGACGCACCCATCATCGGAGCGTTGCCGGATGACCTGGCCCCAGTGTTTGCCGACCGAGTGCGGAAGCTGGCGCCGCTCGTGCAGGCAGTGCTGCTGGGGCACGTGGAGCCGGAGAGCGTACCCGTCGATTCGCTGCTGGGCGCGATTGGCCGCCTCGAAGCTTGCGCCAAACGCGCGGCGTACAAGGGGTTTGACATCATGCGGGTCCCTGGTGCGCTCTCGTGTGACTCGTGCGCGCGGCTGCGAGAGGCGGTCGACCGTGAGCGATGTACGCTGCCCGACTCGGTCGACGCCCTGCCGGAGCATCAGCTGAAGCTGGACCACACCTCGCTCAAGGAGCTTGTGGGCGCCGATGGGTACTCTCGTCTGATGAGGCTGCCGGTTGAGTATGTGCACGCCGAGAATGCCCTTTTGGGGGGCGAGCCGGTCGAGGAAGCGATGGCGCTGCGCTTTGCGACTCTCCAGGAAGCCTTTATACGGCGCTACTCGGCCGAGACGCGTCCTTGGAATCCATTCCATCAGGACAAGGCCCGCATCACGGTCAACGTGGCCGTATCCTCGGACGCGGCGCACGGGGGTGGTCGCCTTGTCGGTGTTTACAATGGCGCACTGCATACCATCTTGCGTGACGAGGGCGAGGCGACGGTACACTCATCGGAGCTCTTCCATTGCGTCCCCTGATGGGCTCTGATGGCCTCTGATGGCCTCTGATGGCCTCTGGTGCCCCTCTGATGGCCTCTGATGGCCTCCTTCATCAGGTACACTCATCGGACCTCTTCCATGCGGTCACTCGAATGACCTCTGGCGTCCGGTACTCCCTCATCCTCTTCTTCGACCCTGACAGCGTTGAGGACCAGTTCCACACGCGGGTCGCGGGCATCAAGAACGGGCGAGTGCGCCGGCTGATGGCGGAGGTCTTCTTCCCATCCGCGGAGAGCAGCCAAGGCGTGCTGGCGCTCTCTAGACTCCTCGGATCAGGGGGTCACAGTGTCACTGACTGAGAGCGGTGAGAGGCTGAGCGAGGTACAATCACGAGTCCTACGGGAGTCTATGTCACACTGACTAGGAAGTTGCGGTCGGCAAGCAAGTCTGTGGGTGCGGGGGGTGTTTTTTGCTTTTTTCTGTCCGGTCTCCCCCAGCAACTCAAGCGGTCACACGTCTCTATCTGATCGAGATATGTGATCTACAACAGTTTTTTTGTTTTGTTTTGTTAACGGGCCGTACCTTACGCGCGACAACGGCCGGGGCGCGACATTTATGCCCAGTACGACGCGAAATCTCCAAATGAACATCGTCGCACTCCTCGTCTTGCTTCTGATCGACGGCGGCGCGTGTGCGTTGGTGCCTGCTCGCGCTGCCGCCATGCGCATGAGTGCTGGTGAGAACCCTGGCTGGAATAATGTGGTAGCAAATGCTCGTGCACGCGCTGCGGCCCTGAAAAGCGACCAGGATGCCACTGCTGGCGCCGTGGCAATCGGCGCAATCGCTGTGTACGTTCTCCCGACGTTCAGCAACGGACCATTCGATCTTGTATTCTCCACGCTTGTGGGTGGTGGCCTGATGGGCTACGTGGCGGGCTTCCAGGATGACGATGCGGGCAAGGCCGGTGCGCTCGGCAGGTCGCGCGGCGGCAACAGCATTCCGTCAGACGGCTGCAGCTTTCGAAGAGAGCGGCGTCATCGATAAGGTCAGCGCGGCGGTCAAGCAAAAGCTGCAGTAGTCAGGGTCTTCCGATGGAACACATCAAGAGAAGTGTGGAGTTTCCGGATCGAGATTCACATGGTTGAAATCGATATCCTACATTTGTGTGCTTTCTTGTGGGTGTCGCATGAGGCAATGGCTGCCGGGAGTCGCTCAGTATCGTGAGCAGTCTCGCAGAGAGTCGGCTGTACCGTGCGTCGGTACGCAAAAGATGTAGAGTAGGACCTCGGGGTGTACGACGGGGAATTAAATTAAAAACATGTAAACGCGTAACGCCTCACTTCCATGCTGATGCTCACTTCACCTTCCGCGTGCCGACGAGCGCAACATACTTCTGGTACTCCTCAGAGTCGCATCCGAGACCCACGCGCGCGCTCTCAGCGGCACGGCTCGCCCAGTGCGTGGCCTGCGCCCTGTCGCCCACCGAGCGACTATACGCACAGGCCGCGTACATCGTGTCCCACGTGTTCCCTATCCCATCCTGGGCCAACAGGCTGAGCCGCTCCTCGACCAGATCGATTGCATTCGTGCGTGTTCGGGGCAACCTGCCGCCGCTGGCGTCTATGGCGATGCCGTTCACAGCTATGGAGATCAGGGTCGAGAGGGCGCCGAGCCTCGAGCGCCGCGCGTCGCTCAGTCGGACGGCCTCAGGCGTGATGTTCGTACACTTGGCACAGCCGCAAGTGAAACCGAAATCATCGCGTAGCTTGGCCTGACGCTCGTCACGGCGCGAGCACTGCTCGGAGCCGAGGTACGAGATTGTGATCTCGTCCCCCGCCGCAATGTCGACCAATGCATGGATCGTCCCTTTGCCCCGCCGAGGGTTCCATGCGAGGTGTGAGCTGGGCGAGCAGCTGTGATTGAAACGACAGGCCGCCGCAAAGCACGCGCCTTGCCTATCGGCATCCTGGTCGAGATGGCCGCTGAGCGCGTCGCGCGCACGTGCCAGCGGAGACTCGGTTGGGAAGGCGTTCGAGAGCCAAATCCCATATGCGGACTTGGTGGGTCCATGTATGTCGTTTTGGCACAGTCCGAAGAAGTCGTCGCGGTCGACGGGGTCGAGGGTCGCGACGATGGCCTCGAGAGAGGCAGTGCTGGCACCTTTGACAATTGTCCACATTACCAGTGGAGCCTCGCACAGGATGCGCTCGCCGCGCTTGATCGCTCGCGTCGCAAAGGCGCCGAAGCCGCTCTCACCAGCAGACCGGATGACAAATGTCTTGAGGTGAGTGGCGAGCCGCGACGCCACGTCTGGCGCTTGGTGCGGTGGTGCGCGTGCGGATGCAGAAGAGGCGTTGCCGCCAACAGCTACGTCACGAGCAGTATTCGAAGTGCTCATGATGGCACGGAGGTCACGATTTGTGAATTCGATATGTGGGCGGTGCGTTCGTAAGAGATCGGCCATCCTTTTGACTCCCGGTGCTCCTACTGACAGAGCAGCGACTGCCTGCTCGAGGGTTTGCTTTGAAATCGTAGGGATCTCCGCGACTGCGACGTCGTGCCCTGCACTCTCCTTGTCTCGAAGCCTTGACTCTGACTCTAGAACTTGCCAGCGCCATTCTGTACGTCCGTGGATCTGCTCCCTGACGAGCACAGGAGCGATCTCCTCATCATGTGGTACGCCCGTGAAGAGCGGCACCATGATCCAATATTTGACGACGCCGAAGCTCGACCGCGCGCACCGGACACGAACGAGCGAGCGCAGGCAGGCGGGCCCTCGCGCCGAGAGTCGTGAGAGGGGCGGCGCGCGCGAGTGAGGGGCCTCACTCTCTCTATCACTGTGTATCTACTCCGACAGTTTCCCCAAATGGAATCGAAATTCTCCGTTCTCTCCGAGTGCACGGGTCTTGAACTCGAACGCCCAATATGGCGGCCGTAACTGCCTCAGACCCGAAACGAAGTTCAAGGGTGTTCTGGGCGTCGGATCCGGACTGCACTTTGTGCGCGGACATGCGCCCGTCCACACCCAAGTCCCCGCGCGGCGGGTCCAGCGGCTACGGCGTGGTGACGCCCAAGTCCCCCTCTAAAAAGCTGCTCCAGAAGGCGGAGAAGACGACGATCACGGCGGCGAAGCTCAAGGCGGCGTCCGACTTACTGCTCAGGGCGGGCGCGCCACGGCTTGCGGCGGTCTGCGGCTGGACGCCGCAGGACGCCGCTGGACGCTGGACGGCGGAGGAATCCAGCGGCGTGCCTCACCTCGAGGTGCAGATGCCATATCCGCAGCTCGAGGTGAATGTTCCGTACCCAGACCTGCGGAATGTTCCGTACCAGCAGCAGCAGCCGTATGCGCCGTACCAGCCGCCGCCGCCGAGCCCGGGTTATACGGTCCACTCGGTCGCCTCGCCCGCTCCTCCTACGACCGGGCGAGCCAGCGCCAGGTCGCCAGGTCGCCCAAGGTCGCCTCCTAAAGAAGCCGTCTGGGACCCTCAGGGCGTCCAGCCGACGATGGTGACGTACGGCGACCTTCGCCTTCGCCAGCTGCTGGCGCGCGCCGAAGGCGCCGAGCAGGTGTCCTCGGACCTTCGCGCCGAGAACAAGGCGCTCGATGCAGACATGCAGGCCAAGCTGAAGGAGATCGAGACCCTCCAAGACGCGAGCCGGGCCATGGAGCGGCGTCTCAAAGGCGAGATTGAGACTCTCTCTGCGGAGATCGAGTCGAGCCGCACCGAGCTCGAGGCCACGCAGGTGCAGTGCCTGCGGGACGTGGAGATCGCGCGGCGGGAGCTGAAGGCGGCGGAGGCGTCGGCGGCGGAGACGCATGCGAAGGCCATGAGCGTCGTCGAGGCGCGACATCAATCAGAGCGCGAGAGGCAGGCGGAGGCGGCGGCGAGTGCGGCGCGTGCGGCGGCGGAGTTTCGGCGAACTGCAGAGCTCACCCAGGCGGCCCTCGAGCAGGCGGTGGACGCCGTGCGCTCCGAGAAGGCCGAGGTGCAGGATGGGTGGGCGGCCACGGCGGCCGCTCTCGAGAGTACTCGAGCCGAGCTCGAGAGCACGCGTGCCACCTTGGGGGCGTCCGAGCGAGAAGCGAAGCGGCAGCAGGACCTCGTGCGCCGTGGGGCCGAGGCGAATGAGGAGGCGGCGGCGCGCCACCGCGCGATCCTCGAGGACCTCGAGATGCAGCTACGAGAGGCGCACGAGGCGAACATGCGCAAGGATGAGCTCGTGGCAGCTGCGCGAGAGGAGACCCGAAGGGCGGCGGCACAGGTCGTGGCTGAGGCCGCCGGACGTCGGGAGGAGAGAGAGCGCGCCGATGAGCTCGTTCGGCGTCGGCAGGAGGACGCCGCACGCGCCGAGGCGACGCAGGCGGAGGACCGTGCGCGCGCGGCGCACGCGCTCGATGAGGAGCGTCGCCGTCGTGAAGCGGACGGACAGCGTGCTGAGAAGGCGCTCTCCGATCTGCGCGAGCGATACGAGCAGTCGCAACGGCAGAATGCGGACGCCGCGGCGACGCACGCGGCGGCGTTGACGAACCTGAAGCAGGCGGCGGCGATGGAGAAGCAGCTCCTCCACGACGAGATGCGCCGCTCGGAGCAACGTAACGACGCGCTCGGCCGCCAGATTGATGATCTGCGCGCCGAGATGCAATCTCAGTCGGCGCAGCACGAGAGTGAGCTGCTCGCTCAGCAGCTTGAGCGGCGCGGGCGGCAGGAGGTCGAGAGGCGCTCCACGCAGCTCGAGGAGGTCCTCAAGCACGAGGGCGACACCTTCAAAGGGCGTTGCATGCAGCTCGAGATGCAGCTCGACGAGGCGCATTCCACCATTCGGACGCTGCAAGAGCGGCTGGCCGCCATGTACTCAGAACGGATGATGGAGTCGGCCGGGCTGCAGCGCACCATCGAAGTCCTTCACGTGGAGCGGCGAGGGATGGAAGAGGTCGTGCGTGTCCTCAAGAGTGAGACGGAGACGATGCGAGCCCATGCGGCACGAGCCGATGACCGGTGTGTCGAGCTCGAGCGCTTGCGGGAGGAGCTGCTGGCGGCCCTCGACTCGGAGCGCAAGGAGCGCAAGGAGGCGTCCTCCACGCTCATGAGGCGAGCGGCGGCGCGCCGAGATGGCCGAGCAAGCGCGCAATAAGCTGCAGACGGAGCTCGGCGAGGGGCGACGCCTGATGTCCGAGCACAGCCAAGCGTCGCGGATGATGCAACGCGGCCTCGAGGCGCAGATCTCCTCGCTTCGGCACGACCGCCGGCAGCAGGTCATCGGGTACTGCTCCGAACTGTCCAAATGGGCGTGACGGCACTGAAGGCACCGACGAGAGGCGCGTCACGAAGCGCCCCTCAGAAGCGAGAGCGCGGCGTGATCATTCCATCACGCACTTTTGAGCACGCATTTGATCTCGCCTTCAGATAGGGAACGGTGAGCACGTAGGGCTTTTCCAGAGATGTGTCGTTTATGTGGGGGTATAATCTTGTGGCTTCCATTTTCAGAGTCGTTTTCCGTGCTGTGAACCGCGGGCGCGTTCACAGGGGACCAGGATTTATTTGGGTGGGCTCGCGGAGCACCGGTTGCTCTAACTCTCACCGCTTTAGCTCCTGAGATTCCAAGAGATTTGGTTGCAGTTCTTCTCTGTGTCTCGTTTCACTGTTAACAAGTAAGCCCATGATTTACGGTCATGCCTAGGAGTATCGCCTGCCTGATCACGTTGGCAGCAATGGCTGCGATCGCAGCTCTCGTGGCGAGCCAGCGCCGGCGCACACGCATCGCGCTCTCCGATGCCAGGTGGAAAGCTCTCGCGCTGAAGCGGAGGCTAGTCGAGGTGAGCGCTCGGTGTGCCTTCCGCGTCGTCGAGGGTTGCCACTCACCGAGCAAAGGGAGAGCCGACGGTTGTATGCAAGACGGTGGGATACTACCCAGCGATCTGCTCATGAGTGTGTTCGTGAACCTGCCGCTAACAGCGCTAAGGCGAGCCGCATGCGTGAGCACCGACTGGCATAGTGTCGCCCAAAGCCCGTCGCTGTATGCTATCGTGGACCGCGCCATGCTAGGCGACAAGCGCCGTGTGGCGCGCAGTGTGCTGCTCGCTCTGGCCGAGAAGCACGTGTGCGAGGAGACCGTCGAATTGAATTTGGCGGGTGTGCGGTGCGTCGACGACTCGCTGGTCGCCACTTTTGCGAGTCGAGCGCCATCGCTGACGGCGGTTGATCTCTCGGCCTGTGCGGTGGGTGACGAGGCGCTTGCCGCCCTGGCGGACGGCTGCCCGAAGCTCGAGCGCCTGCACATGTGGGCAACGGACGAGCTGACGAATGCGGGCTTGATCTCCCTCTCGGCGGCCATTGCACGTCACCGGTGCAGCGGCGGCGGCGGCGGCGGCGGCGGAGGTTGCGGAGGCGGCCTTCGCATAGCTGACCTGCGCGCCTGCACGGAGCTCTCGGATGCCGGCCTGGTGCCGCTCGTCCAGGCGTGCGGCGCGCGGCTCACCTCGCTACGCCTCAAGGGCGTCGCCGCTTCCACAGGCGACGAAACTCTACGCGCCCTCGGCTCCAACTGCCCGAACCTGACGCTGCTGGACGCGAGTGGGTTGGACTTGACGAACCTTGGCGTGGACGCGCTCGGCCTCGGCTGCCCTCTGCTCGCGACGGTCCTCTTCTCGGGCTGCAAGCGCCTTGGGGACCTTGGGGTCAGCGCACTCGCACGCGGTTGCGGAGAGCGGCTGCGACTCCTTGACCTGCAGGGTTGCTCGACCACAAGTGACGAAAGCGCTCTCGCGCTCGCCTCGCACTGTGCTGGCTTGCACACAGTGAGCTTCCAGTGCTGCCCGCTACTCACCGACCGAGGCTTCAATGCGCTGTGCGCGGGATGTGCCCTCGCGCACGTGACGCTCAAGCACTGCCAGGTCTCCGAGGACGCCGTGCGAGAGGCGCAGAGAGCACGGCCGCAGCTCACCGTGCGCGTCATCCCGAGCGGCCGTCTGCTCTGAGCAGAGCTACTGCACGATAGCTGCCTAGCCCTGTAGATCGGCTGATTTCAAACATCAAGTAGGATTGGAAACATCGCTCACTATACAAAACGACCTAGTACTCTCTGACCACTTGCGCGTTGCAGGTTGGGTTGCAAAGATTGCTGTAGACATGGGCAGGACTTTACCAGCTGCTGAACCACGCAAAGCCGTGCTCGTAGCAAGTGCGCCTACACACTCTGCAGCGGGCGCTTCTCCGGTGATGGCTGCCACAAGTGTGATCATGAAGTTGCCAAGGAGGTTTTCTTGTAGCCTAGGAGGGCCTTGCGTCCCGCCTTCATCCTCGCCAGAGACACTCGAGGCCGCTTCTTCTTGATCTTCAACATCTTCAAGCTCCTTGGTTGAGGCTGCGGGTCCTTTGACAGCTTTTGCTCCTCGGCCTGTTCAGCCTGCTTCTTGCGTTTGATCTGCTTCAAGCGTGTCTTTGACATGTGGACTGCTTGATCTCTCTTTTCTGCTGTGACACGAGGCTTTCCTTTATTTTCCATCGCCGTGAGCGCCTTCGTGGGCGCGCGTTCGCGGGCGCGACGGGAGACCCTCACACCTCCGTCCCGTGATTGTGGCCCTCGAGCCAATTTCGCGTCGGGCGGGGCCAACTCAGCGTTCGAGGACATCACTCTGCTGTAAAGCTGGAATGAGTAACGAGTATTGTTAGAGTATCGTGTGTCAATGTGGTGAAGACACAGTCGACAGTGTCAGTGAATCATATTGAAGTATCTCTGAGTGAGTAGATTCCGATGTTCACTCGGTCTACCCGCTCAGCGTTTCGTCAGCGCGCTCAAAGATGGCGACACCACCCGGCGCGGCTGCATGCTCTACAAGTGAATGCCTGGGAAAGTGCGTTCGGCACACCGGGCAGGTGATTCCCGTAGGAGTGGCCTTTCGGGCCTTTGCGTTGATGCGTTCCAACGCACTGATCGGCGGGCAGAGCTGCTTCAGGCAGCTGGTGCACGTAAAGTGGGCACACGGGAGCTGCGACGGATTATCGAGGTACAAGCAGTCCTCATGACAGATGACGCAAGTGAACTCGGACTGCACGAGATTGAGGGACAATCGCACCACGTACTCCTTCTTGCAGGTTTGCTCCCAGGGTTGTGGCACGATGGTAAGGCCCTTGCCGATTGCGAGCCACGGCACCGCCGCAATCTCCGCGTTGGAGTGTATGGTCGCGCCCGGGGAGATGAACTCGCGATGAGCGAGGAAGAAGGGCGCAGTCTGAGCGTCGGAGAGCACAAAGATGAGCACGTCCTGTGCGGCCCGGTAGTCGGCGAGGACGGCACGCTTTTTACTCTGCATGTCTCCATCGGCGTCGTCATCATCAGCGATCGCCTGCATCGTCGAGTGCACGAAGTCGATGAGACTGATTTCATGGGCCACGTGCAGCAGGTAGACCACGTCACTCACCGCCGCCGCGAGCGGCGTCCAATCTAGCACAGTGAGGGACGAACCTTGTGCACGCAGCTCAGACTGCAGCGTGGCGACAATCTCGGTCGACGAGCACTCGAAGTCATGCGGGTAGGCGAGCCATGGCTTGTCCAGTGGCACGACGGAGCGCATCGGGCACGACACCAGCTTGCCACTTCCTTCGAGACGCACGCCGTAGCGCCTGCGGCCGTCGACATTCCAATTCACGATGTGTCCCGCCTGGCCGTTGAGCTGCGCAGCCCCCTTCAGCCCCTGCAAGAGGCAGCGACCGCCCAGTGCTTGCTTCTCGCCCTTTGGTAGTGGCCGGACGGCTGCCGCGCTCGCAACTTGCTCCGCTAGCACCTCTGGACTGCTCCCCCGCAGCGAAGCCCGGATCAAGCTCATGACGGCCGTGGCGCGTTCGCCAATTTCTCTTGTTCGCAACGTGCGTTCGTGCGTCTTGACCTGCGCCTTGAGAGCATCCACGGCCTCCTCTTTGCTCGTCGCGCCACTTGCGATACGCGTCCGAAGCTCATTCAAGGAATCGGCATCGATCGCGCCACTCGCGAGCGCTCGCGACGAAAGGTCCTCGTCCAGGTCGTTGGACGTCTCAAAGAAGTCTTCGAAGGCGGCGACGACAGCCTTGCGGTTCTGCGCCGCCGCCCACGCACACGCAGTCTGCTTGGCTGAGTTCGGGATGGTGGGTAGTGTGAAGGTGATCGAAGTATCTGCTTTCGCTGCGAGGAGGAATGCCACAACAGTGGGTTCCACCGGCGTGTTTCCCGCCGCCGCCGCTGCAAGAGCTGTGAAGCCGGGATGAAGCGTCTCGGCGTTCACGCTCGCACCGTGCGCGAGCAGACTTTGGAGTACCTCGCAGCTGCGGCCCCACTCGACAGCCGCCACGAAAGCAGTGTACCCATGGTTGTCCTTTCGATCCACCTGAGGCCTCATGTGGCATGTATAAACACGCGATGCGAGGTTAGGAACACGTGCGTAGGGCAATTGGTGGTCATCAGAGGTCATCAGTGGTCATCATGTGCGCGAGGCGTGGCCAAGGGGAAGTCTTCGGAGTGAGGGAGCCGCGGCGTGCGTCGTCTGTGGCGTGGAGGTGGTCGCGCGCCTCAAGTTTGCCAGAAGCCGCCAGTATCTCGATGCAGGCCAGGCGCGTTTTGTCGGTGGCCAGTTTGGAGGTGCCCACCACTTGCATCAACGGCGACATGCCGCAAGCATCGGTGGCGTTCACGTCCGCATCGTGCTCGAGCAAGAGTGCCACGTGCGCCACGATGCAGTTCGCGCAAGCGATGTGCAGCGCTGTGGAGCCACTCTCAGTGCGTGCGTTTGCGTCTGCACGGCTCTCGAGCAGCGCACGCACCAGCCCAGGCTGGGCGACAAGGTGACATGTAGCTTGTCGCCCATATTCCTCGACGGGTCCAGTCGGATTGACATTCGAATTCTTCTGAACGCGCAGGTTCCCGGCCGCGAGCATGAGCAGATGCGTCGTCTTTCCGGCGGCCTCCTGATTGGGCGGCGTGGGGAAGGCGTGCGACAGATCGAAGTCGCGCCGGCGAATGAGATGATCTGCCCAGTGCTCGACGTTGCCCCCGCCTCTGAGCAGCGCCCATACCTCATCAGGTCGCACCGGCGTGGTGGCTGTGAGAGGGGCAGCGGCATGGCCACGGCCGCTCTCTATGGCACCCGAACCGGCGCCCACGCCGGCCTCGCCCACCAGATCGGGCTGCACGTTGGCGGGCTTGAGAGCGACTTCCTTGCCGCTCAGGAGCATCGTCGTGTACCTTCCGGTCGTCTTGTCAAACTCGAGAACGATCGCGCGCTCGCCGTTGAGCTCCGGCTTCGACTGGAGGCCATGCACGGTCACGCGCGCCCCAGACGCCAGCGGGTTGGGTGGAGGCTCCACGAGCGGCTTGGCGAGAATCATGGCGAGCGCAGCGTGGCCGTTGCATCTCGCCATATCTGCCGGATTCATTCCGTCAGAAGCAACAACGGTCGCGTCGGCGTCCATTGAGAGCAATAGCCGGGCGACGGCCACGTGTCCCCCACAGGCGGCGGCACCGAGGGGCGTGGCGCCCGAGCAGAAGCGCGCGTCAATGTGCGCATGAGCGTGAATGAGCATGCGGCAGATGTCAGTGTTGCCCTCCTGTGCCGCCTTGAACAAGGCAGTCGAGCCGTTGTGCTTGCCCAGGTTGGGATCGGCACCATGGTCGAGGAGGAAGCGTGCAACCGTTACCTGGCCGTCCTGGCAGGCCAGCATGAGCTCTGTGCAGCCGTCAGGCGTGCGGCCATACTCGCTCGGATTCACCCTCGCCTTGATTATGAGATGGGCACAATCCAACGCATAGGGACAGTGCGATGGACGATTGAGGCTGCGCTGAAAGCCGAAGCAGCAGTCAAGAGCTGTGCCCATGACCGCAATCTTAACGTCCACCGCCGGATCGGCCCGCGCTTCGAGTAACACGCTCACGCACGGTGTTGCACCATTCTGTGCTGCAATCAGAAGCAACGGCAAGTGTGCCGCAGGTGTCCTCGCTGGAACACCATTCATGACAGTCTGCATTGAGAATCGCACCTTGGCATTTGCACTCACACCGCGCTGCAGCAAGGCTCGCAACGTCGTCTCGTCGCTGGTCGCGGCAGCGCGTGCGGCATTTTCGTTGTCGACCTGCATGCTTCCCACAGCCCTCAATCCACGCGTGTCTGCTTCCTCTCACATGTTTGTCTCGTGAATTTGAACCGACGGGACGCCGTTTCGACCCTCGCAGACTTCATAAGAGTTCCTTTTCGCAGAGGTTCCCGGGGCTCTCCCTCGACTGCGAGAGAAAAGCCGGCTTCAAAGATCCTTATCATGAGGGCGCACGACCACACGACCAGCAACAGAAGTCTTACACCTGCTGGCATTGATTCAGACTGCGGGCAACAACCAGGGCGACACGTCGCACGCCGAGGCTGCGGTGGGCCCGCTCGTGAAGCGCCGCAGCCGAAGGCGAAGGACCGCGAGGAGCCCATCGAAGGCGTCGCCACGCGGCGGCTCGCCAAAGCAGCTGCCGAGGAGCGACGTCCAAAAGAGCGAGCGCCACACGCACGCAAGCTCCGCCTGCATCGCGCGCAGCCTCTCGCCGTCGGCGCCGTTGAGCACATCAGGCAGCGTCGGCAGCTCGTCGGTGGGCACTCGTAGCGAGAAGCGCGGCCAAGGGAGCAGCTCGTCGAGCGGGAGGGCGTCGTCCGAGGTGCGCGGGCCGAGCGTGAACACGGGCACGCACCCATGGAAGATCGCCACCATGTGGCGTGTGGGGTCGCCTTGCCCTTGGCCACGTGGTACCCAACAGAAGCGAGAGGTCAGGCTCATATTGATCGCGTCCAATCTCGGAGACTTCGCGTCACGCTTGCTGTCGAAGAGAACAATGCCGCGCTTCCACTTCTCTTGACCGAGGGCGAGGCCCTGCCGGTGCAACCGGAAGATGCGCGTGCGAGCGTCGTCATGGCCGGGGTGGCCGCCAAACCAGAGTAAGTTCGGACGCCAAACACCCCTCGCCCTTCCGCTCCCAAAGCTGGGTGAGAAGGGCGAGGTGTGCGCCATCCGTTCGCACGAAGGCTGATCGGCATGCGAGCCTCCATCCTTGAGTAGCAGCAGTTGCGGAATGACGACGTCGCGCCCTCGCTGAAACCACACCGGCCCGCGGGTGTTGCCGTTGAATTGGACGCCAGCCCAAAAGCGCTTGGGCGACCAGGCGAGGAAAGACTCGGGCAGCGTGCAGTAGTCACGCGCGCTCGACGTCGCGCCTCTGCCGACGCCGCTCGCGTCGCGTCGCGCGTTACGCGCCAGCTGCAGCCGACAAGCCCGGCTCGGCACCTTCCCGGGCATGGTGGAGTCGTCTGAGCATCCGCGGCCTCCGGCGGCGCGGGCTTCAAAATACTCGTACCCCCCGCCGCCGAAGAGAGCGACGAGACTGGACGCACTGACGCGGCGGCGGCGCGCCGCGAGCGCGCGAGCGAGCCTCCGCTCAAGAAGGTCCATCGAAAGGGTCTCGATCTCTGTCGCCTCGTCCGTCGTCGCCGCCGCCTCGTGACTCTCGCCATCGATCTTCATTTCATGATGGTACCGGCACGCGGGCGAGTGTGCAAATAGACCGCGCACATGCAACGCCGTCTCGAGCCCCGGCCATTCCTCTCGGTCATTGTCGGAGTACGAGAGCTGGAATGAGTCCATAGAGGCGCGTTCTGTAAGCAAAGGCATGAACACGAGCGGCCGAAGCTTGGCGTCGGCCGCTCCGCCCGTGCCGCCAACCGGTTTGGTCGAACCGGCCCCATGCCAGCGCGCACCCGTGCTGTTTGCCCAGCCGAGGCCTGCTCCACCACCAGCACCGAGCAGCTCGTGCCCATCTGGTAGCCATCTCTCGGCCACGAGCCACAGCCGCGCGAGTAGCCGATGACCTTCAATGACCAGGGGCGCTCCGGGCATCCAAAAGTAATCGGCCGCTTCCGGCGTGGCCGCGCGGTGTGATGAGCGCAGCAGCCGCTCCGTTAACTTCAATTCCACAGCCGGAGCAAAGTCGACGCCGAAGCGTAAGACAGGGGGCATGTCCAACACGTAGATCAAGGGCGAGCGAGCCGCCTCGCCCCCG